>LAPY01002291.1:33885-43958 GCA_000970635.1 Eragrostis tef
CCGTGCTGCCCGTCATGCCCAGCAGGAACGGCTCGTTGGAGGCGGTGAGGTAGCGGCCGTACCGGCTGCGAAGACGCAGCGACGGCGGCGAGGAGTTGGGCACGGGCTCCACGGTCCACCGCGCGTTGGGAGAGGAGCCGTTCCGGTCCTGCGTCACGTGCACCTCGTCCTCGTCCGCGTACAGGAACTTGTCGTGGTGGCTCTTGAGACGCACCGCCTTCGCACGCGCGAACAGGTCCATCTCGCTGTGCGGGTTCCGCCGCTCGTCGCCGGTGGATCTCCTTGGACGATGGGGTTTACGGGGAGGGAGGTTGGTGTGGGTGACCGGCCGCCGCTGCTGACGAGGAAGAGGAATGGACGAGCTGGTCGCTTCGCTGCGGTGTTGAGTTCGGGGCCGCGGGGTAATGAAGGCGCGGGCGTGTGGGGCTCGGGGAGGAAGGGCGGGAGGATTTTTGACTCGTTCGGTCGGCTGGGGCGGCGGAGGGGTGTTCGTGGAAACGGGACGCGGGGCTGGTTTCCGTTTACCGCGCGGGGCTGTCTGTAGCCTGGCTGTGCTCTCAGCGTTGGTTTGGATTTCCTGTCAGTTTCGGTGCGTTCCACGGTTGCGACGGTTTTTGAGCGTGGCCACGAAGCGTGCGCCGGGTGCTCACGCGGTTGTCGTGTCGTCGGCACGGAGACGTGCGGTGGTGGATCACGGGTTTCTGATGCGGCGCCTGGCTAGGTTCGGTTGGTTTGACGCGCGGAATGGAACGGAGAGAGGCTGTGGTGGGATCTACCTGGGCGACCGCCTGACTGACCGCCGACCGGAACGTGCCCCCCATCCGGGCCAGATCCTCCTCATCGGGTTCAGCAGCGCGCAGGCGTGCACTCAACCACGAGGGGGTTGTGACTCGATGATGGATGGACGCATCCGTCCGCCGAGCTCGCCGCGGCACGACAAGCTTCATGATTAAGAAAGAATTGGCTCGCTCGGATAGTGTACTCGTGCGAGACGAGCTGTCGTGCGACGAAGAAAGTAGCAGTAATTTAACTGTGCACGCGATCCTTATTTAGAATTTTGCAAAACCTTTTCAAGTTTTTTTTTTTAACTTTGGACTTAAAAGCGGTAGTAGTTTTATTGCACACGCGCTCCTTATTTAGAACTTTGTAAAACCTTTTCATCTTTGGACTTTATATTGAGCTTGTTGTGAATGTGAGCCGAGGGTGTACGACGTCGATGATTGATGAGTGATGCAAGCGCATTGACCTTGTTACACACTAGAGGACAGGACCCGGCCATAGGAAAAACCCGGTGTCATGTCAAATTTGGAGTTTGGACACGGGAGATAAGTCGCTCCGGGCACGTCACCTTCGTCTCGAATATAGTCCGCGTAGGATAAACCGTGTATACCAGACCAGTAGACTAGGCAAGTTTGAACATTGGCACCGAGCCGTCATTTTCTTCCCCACAAAATCTGACAGTTGAACACGCTGTGTTTCATAAATATACGAAGTTTAGAGGACTAGTTCAGCCGCATGAAAGTCGCAATTAATGGTCATATGAAACGAGTAAGAAAATTGCCGAACGAATAACAGTAGGAATAGTTCAGATAGATAAGGGCATTCCAACATCTGAATTGAATCACCTATAGTTCCTAATGTCTACAAAAGCTACAACTATTCCTAAGTTCTCCAAATGGAGTGGAGCCAAGGTACCTACTACAGCAGCAGGCTCTATTGGTTACACTGATCTATCGCAGGAAACCAGTCTTCCCACTTGATAGCGACGGCAAAAGGACAGCCAAAATTCAAGCAATTTGGACTGGGCAGACATGGTGTTTGAAAACTGTCTCTGTAACACCTACCACAATCATCCCTGCCCTGGAGTAGTGGAATAGGAGTATATAATTTGAACTCGTAGGTTAGAGCGAGATGACGAGATGTTAGGCGACGAAAACATCAGACAAACCATCTTTTACAGAACCATCCAATGTGGCAAACACCAATCCCACAAGAAACTTGCAGTTGCAGCGATATATAAGACAAAAAAGGAAAACCACGTCAAGTCTACAACACGCTATCAGCAGCGTATCATTCTCAGTATGACAGTACGTTAGTGCTACGCTACAAGCAATCAGGTACTACTCTAGTTAACGCATCTCATTTCCAATGAGTTACACCTCACGGTTTATTAGAAACAGAAAGCACACCCGCAGCATTTCAGGCAGCAGATCACGCATTTTGGTACAAATGGCCAGAGCAAGCAACCGGAAGCTGATTCATACAGTAAATAGATTGCCTGACAAATACCAGTCACTCTCATAACGATTGACATGAAACAACCATAACGCTACAAACAAAATTTCTGCCTAGCAAACAGGCTGAAAAGTTCAGTCAAGAGGAACATTTCTTGGAAAGCCTTTAGCCTTTGGCTTGCTGGTCCGAGTCACGTATTGCTTTCCAAGGCAAAATTTCACTCAACTTTCCTTGGCTTTACTGAGACCATGTTGCAAAAACTTGGAACGATACCGCTCCACCAGCGATTTATCCACACCTCCTTCTGCAGTAGGTTCTTTCTTTGCCCTTCTTGCAGCTCTTCCTCTTTTTTGCTCCACCTGACCATCTTTTTTGTTCCCTTTCTTTGGAGCAGCTGCTTGGTCACGCTCACTTGACACAGCTTGCTGCATCAAACAGTAGAGGAACCGTTTAACATCGCCCCATTGCAATAAAACTGGACAATTCATTAAGTAACATCTGGAAATGACCTTAAAAAGATAAGAACTTACATTCCGTGAAGTATTTGGGATTGCAGCTTTTCCATCTCGGCCTGGCAAAATGGTCCTCTCGTTTGACTTTCTTGCTCTTTTTGCAGGTCTTTCCTTTCTTATACCTTCCCCAGCGTTTCGATCTCCAGCAGCAGAAAAATCCTTATCAGGGACTTCAGTGGTTGGTTTGGATGGTCTGTCCTGTGATTTTCGTTTGTTTCCTTTTCTTAAAGTCCTTCTGTTATCTGCATGAAGACCATCGCTTACAGGTTGATCCCCCGAAGGTCCCTCCTGATCATCTGCACCACCTTTTGGCTTGTGACGGCGTTCCTTCCAAATCTTCTGAAGCCTGACTTTTTCAACATCCTCAAGGGCAAACTCAACAATTGGACGACGTTCAGCACCAAATGTTTCTGCAAAGAACAAGAACAATGTTAAATCATACCCAGGATCAAGCCTGCTCACCACCATCTAAGGTGTCGCGCTAAAACACAAGCAGGAGCAAACAGTCAATATGTTTGTATAGAGACATTCAGTTATATTGTCTATTGCTTCTGGCTTATGCTTTCTTTTTCTTTGTTTTAACTTTTAGTACAAGTCTAGTGGGTTTCATCTCTAGCCTGGCCCAACTTTCTTGGCACTAAAAGGCTCTGTTGTTGTTGCTGATGTAGAGAAGCAACATAAGGCAATGACAGTTTATATTTTATGTTATTATCAACAAAACAAAAGGAAAAACAGTATGACCCAGCATTTCTCACAAAATAGAGTAGTCAGCATATAAAGCAATAAAGTACGTCAAACTGCTAAAGTTTTTAACAGTAAGTAAAAACAGATAAACCCAGTGTGTTGCGTAATTAAATATGTTACCCTAAGGCAGGCACTGTGGGGAACTCCCCTACAGTTTTTCGTCAAACAAAAAAATATGTTACCCTAAGGCAGGCACTGTGAGGAAGAAGCAATAAGCAAAAGCAATTCGCTGCATGACACACCAAAAGGTAGCAAGAGAGGAATAGGTACAACATGCGTGCAGCAGTTATTCATGAGTGGAAGGTACCGGGATTGTTGTTTAGAACTCTTAGAGCAACAAGGGCATGCTCATGTTCTTGAAAGTCAACAAAGGCTACACCGCGGGAATGCTTCTGTACAGAAACCTTTCTATACATAAGCATTACAACGGAACACACAGCAAAAGGAGATCAGAATAAAACGTATGGAAAAATTGCATTAAACCTTCCGTATGACAGGATTTTGCTTCGTGGCACGAGAAATGACTGCCTCTCTGCAAAGCTTCTTTACATCATTAATGGTCATAGTCTTAGGCAAATTGTAGATGATAAGCCTTGTTCTGGACACATGAAACTTTGGAGACTGAAGCATCTCCGCTTTTCTTCTAGCTAACCTAAAACAGGCAAATCATCAATGTATTATATGAGCAGAAGATAGGAGCAAATGTGCCAGATTGATATATCAGAATAATGAAATCAGTTAGGGTGGCAAAATCAGTTTTCATATTTTTAAGAAATGGAAATGCGGGTCCTTTCAAGCATGAATTTACGTCAATGCTAGCTCAGTGATAAGAGCATAATTAGTAGATGGACTAGGAGCCAAATCTGGTAATTTGCATCAGATCAGTCTCTTTTATTCTCCAGGTATAAATGGAAAGAGCAGGTACGGACACATGATTACGCCCCCCCCCCCCCCCAAAAAAAAAATATTGAACCTAAACACAAAATGTTGTCATTGATGGACGATTAACACTTACCAACTACGTTTATTCATGTCAGCATCCGATACACCTTCTGCAGCCGGAGTTCCAGGAAGTATTTCACCCTCCTGCTTGATGATTGAACTATTAGTAACATATAGTAATGGAAGTTTATTACAGTTCATCACCCCGGAGAGAGAGAGAGATGTGATCAACAACTTGCCTTAGCCAAGTATAGGTTTCGTCTATCCTCAACCTCAGTCTTTGACTTTTCAAGTGCCTTTTTTTGAGCTGAATCCTTGTCCATAGCTTTCATGACGTTAAGTGACCTGCTTTTTATGAAAATTCCTAATCCAGGAGCAGCATTGGCGGCAGAAACTGCTGCATCAGCTGCCGCTGCTGTTGAAAACTTAAGAAAACCGGTACCTCTGGGTCTCCTGCATCGAAAGTGAAAAAGCTGTTGGCATCAACAATTGCCACACAAATAATCTACACTAAAAGACCAACAGAACAAGTGTTTCAACACACAGATGGTCAAACATACTTTGTGAGTTTATGAAGAACCGGAAAGAAGGATTCAACCTTCCCAAACACTCCAAAGCGCGCTGTCACCTCCTCATTACTTATATCAAAAGGAAGGTTGCTTATGAATATAGTCCTGTCCAGGTCCTCGTTTTTCTTGTGTATGGATGCAGGATCAGTGTTTTTTTCATCTGTTACACGTTTTGACTTAGACAGAGTGCTGGCTGCAGGTAAATCAGGTTTCTTCTTTTCTGGTGTGTCCTTTTCTGTTTCAGTGTCAGTATCACTATCCGAATCCGTAGCGGCAGATGTTTCCGACTTCTCCGATGACTTCATTAAATTTTCAAGAACCTTTTTAGAAATATCTGCCTCTGCTTTGAAATCATCCTCGGATGGACGATTAGAAGTCTATCGCTATCCGAATCCGTAACGGCAGATGTTTCTGACTTCTCAGATGACTTGATTAAATTTTCAAGAACCTTTTTAGAAATGTCTGCCTCTGCTTTGAAATCATCCTCAGATGGACGATTAGAAGTCTCTTGATCAAGTTCAGAGCTATCATCTTCTCCAACAAGATCTTCAGAGGTGTCATCATCACTGCCATTGTCAGACACATCTGCAAGCTCTAGTAGAAATATAATTAAATGAGATTGCAGATAACAAATAGTAAACTAAGAAAAATACAGAGCGTTTATAAGAATACAGGAGACACAGTTCAATGTAGCAAACTACGAACAAGCCAAACTTATAAATAAAAATCCCGCTCCCTGAGAAACCATGACTAGGAGTCAACATGATACCACACATGATTTAGATTATAGTCATTAACTAAATCATTAGGGTGAAACAAATCTTGCATTAGCTTTGAGAGAAATATAGTCTTGATTAGCGGATAACTCAAGCAATGAATAAAGGGTAATGATAACTGATAAAGAGGAGTTTGAGTTTACCATTATCCTTCACGTCGGATGTTGCAGCAACAGTGTATACTTTTTTCGGAACAGCCCAATCCACAGCCACAGTTCTCTTTGCAACAACTTTTCCGTTAACGTTTTTAATAGCCTGGTTCAGAAAAAAAACATGGCACAATTAGGACTTTAAATGGATTTTTTGTCCACCTAATGAATAGAGTACTGATTATACATTTTCTGCATCCAGTTTACGTGTGAATGAGACAAAGGCAAACCCTTTTGATACCCTGTAAAAGAATAAAATAGTAGAGCTAATCATATCTGCAAGGTTTTCTTAATCCACTTGACGAATAAAAGATTTCATTGAAAAAAAGCAGCATACCCCTCATCAGACTTATGTGGAATAGACACATCCCAGACAAATCCTGCTGAACTAAACATGTCCACGATCTCCTTTTCAGTAATCTGCAACAGTCGTATATAAACATATAGCTTGTCTTTTGTGCTCTAGAGAAAAGAAATTGAAACAAGTGAAGTGACCAAATCGTACCTTGAATGGCAGGTTCCTGACAATCACTCTCCACTTCCTGATCTTTGAACCCTATAAATTGAAAAGAAAACAAGCTTCAAGCAGTTGCAACTTGCAAGTATATGAATGAAAATGTATATTAACATGATGCAAATGATTGATGAGAATGCGATGATAAGAATCAGTGGCTCTACAGTTATGAGTTATCCAACAATATCTCAAGCCCAAAATTTTCTGTGAGTCTCATACGAAGTCCTGGCAGGTACTTATTGATAGCCAGCAGCCATTTGAAACAACATTCTAGGAGGTTCCTAATTTAAATCTGGAGGAAGCATACTTTATCTCTTAATCAGCTCAACGTTTCCTAATAACGGAAGTAACAGGTGCAAAATAGACATAATGTTGAGAATATGAAAAATCATTAATCTCATCCCTTCAATCTAGTCATAGCAGTCCAAGTTGGAGGTGAGTATTTTCCAATCCCACTACCTTTTTTTTTATCTGAGTAAAATTGAACTAAAACAGCTCAGGTGGAATGGGGAAACTTGACCTCCAACATGGGCTGCTTAGATACGATCTAGGTGATGTGATTAAGTTTGTGTATATGCACAACTAAGTCTGAGGAGTAAGTAGGTACAGGTGGCATTCAGATACAACTAAATGCAGAAAATATGTAATGGTAAACTATAGCAGGTGATAAAGATAACCAAACTAGATACCAGGAAATGGTGATCAAATCATCAAATTAGATTATGAAGTAATACTAGCCTATGCATATAAATATAACAAAAAGACAGCAATTTAGCAGGAACGAGGTGATGAAAACATCATTTAAAAGGGCAAGGTAATACCAGCATATGCAAATAAATGTAACAGAATGAGAAAGCAAGCATTACCTCCCCACCAAGTTGACGAGCCCAAACAATCGTACCCTTGACTTCCTTATGATGTAACCGGACAACAGAATCCCAAGCTGATTTCACACTTGAGAAGAGTACAGATGCCGCATCTGATGTGCATCCATCTCGAGCAAGTCCTGCAGGGAGCCACAGTTAAACTTTTATGGTTAGAGCTTTCTATACTAGTTCTAGAGAACTACATGCTAAGTGCTTGGTGGAGCAAACAGTAACAGAGTGAGTTGACTAAGATTGAAACATGGATGAAAGCACATGAGCCATTCCACTTTCCTGTTGAAATGCTTCGATATCTAAAATGAATAGTAGAATTCAAAAAAATTATCCCGTGTAGGGAACCTTCGCACAAGAATTGTGCCAAGTGATAAACGAGCAGAAATCCATCATGGTCTAATACAACACTGAAGTCATCATGGTTCGCACACTCTGGCAACCTTTAAAATTATGCTAGAATCATACCGACAGTAAAATACAAACTATACTCACATTCATATAACAGTGCATAACGGTTTTGGGTAAAATTAGGCATGATACAATAAACAATTGATAACCATAGGCAGTGGGCCAAAAGGGCCCATGGATGGAATATTAAGCACATGTTGAAAACTAACATCTCAAAACATGCTCTTACAATCATTGTTCACAGATACGCCCATGATCAATATACGCACAAGTTAGGTACAGGGAGAATCGCCACTCAAGTCAACAAGAGATCAAAGTAAAATGGTAATTATCACAGACCTCAATTGTTGTTGCAAAACTAACTCAGCTTACACTGGAAAAATTATGGTAACCTAAAATGAAATTTACATTAAATTGAAAAGAATGTAATCATGAGAAAAGCACACCATGTAGTTCTATTTCCTCTTTGGGAAGTGGATAGTTAACAGATACAACGGAGCCAATCTCTCCAGCTTGACGGAAAACCTCGCTAGCCATAGCAAAATCTCGCAGGCCACCAAAAATGACCGTTTTTGCAACCCTTTAGAAAAATATGGGAATTAGATTAGAAATACCAGTCATAATGAAACAAAAATGAAAAAACTATACACACGAAAAGTTAGAAGAAGAGATCCTGCCCACACCTTTGCTTTTCAGAACTTTTTCCTTTATCAGCATCGCCGCTGGAAGAAATTGTTGCTGCCTTCGTTACCAGCCTCGGTTGCACTAGTTCAACATAACATTTAGCATCAGTGTTGGCAATTGGCGAATATTAAGAATGAAATAAATACAAAAAAAAAGATACTCTGTTAAAACCTGGATCTGTTTTGTGAGAATTTTCCTGATGTGATGTAGTAGCAGGAGTATCATCAGCTTCATCTTTTGCTACAGAGTCCTTCAAAGCAGGTGTATCATCTACTTCATCCTTCACATCAGAGTCTTTCATTTGCCCTGATCAAAAGATCAAGAGGAACAAGACCGTCACATCCTCAAATACATTAAACTTCAAAAGAAACAAACTAAACAAACTATCAGGACAGGGCATTACTATTCTCCTTCTTTTGCAAGCGCTCCTTCAGCGGAGCACGATTCATCGCTAGCTTAACTCTGATTTTCCTACCAGCAACAGCAGATCCACTTTTTTGTTGGATAGCTCGCTCAGCATCTTGAACAGTTGCACTGGTATCAAGGGGAAAAAAAATTACAAACAATGTTTTTACAGAACCAATCAAACTTTACGTCTAGGTGATCATTAGTGGAAGCACATGTTAAATATGAACAACGATCACATTTGTGCGCTGATAAGTAGCTAAGGTCTGCCGCAAGTTTATATTGGTTGGTTCTGCTCAAGTTAATGTTAAATCATGCTATACGGTTAGGAACTCAGCTGATGATCAAATAGTTGCTTTCTTTTTCTTTTAATTTTTCTTTAGATGGAAAAGAACTTCCATTAACCGGAGGCCGACGCCTGATCGGGAATCACAAGATGGTTTACAGCAGCGGGATTACAATCAGGCCAGAGCTGAACTGCTCCAGGCCCCAAATTAGCTCCTAGCTTAGCTACTGCATTACATGACCTTGGGTTATGCAAAACCCGGACAGAATTAAACTCTGTATACATAAAAAAAATAGTTGCCTTCTTAATTTGAGAAAGAAATGTTGCAGGAGCAGCAAGATAACAGGTGCTTGCCATGCTGGACATTGTGAAATAAACAAACTTATGGATAAAAAACTCCGTAACAATTAGTTTAGTGGGAATAACATCTTCAGAAAAATGCAGAGAGCAAAAGAGGCGCAGAGGCGAGCTAAGTGAAACTCACAATTGCACAAACCCAAAGCCTCGAGTCGTCTCGGATCCTACATGGAGTTGATAAAAACTGCATTAGGGAAAAAATACAAAATCACTGACAACGCAACAGCCGGCAAATTACTCAGTCCCCTCACCTTTCTCCGCAACCATGAAGCAGCGCCGCACCGGCCCGACCTCGCTGAACACCGCCTCGAGCTGCACGACGACGAAACAATCAGCTTAGCGCACTCAAAGCCCAGAGCTCTTAACTCTCAGCTACGAAGCTTGTGAAGGGGAACGTAAAGCATTCAGAGGCTCCCGCTTACATCTGATGACTTGTAGGTGTACGGCAGGTTGGAGACGAACACGGTGGAGGGGCAGTGTCCGCCGGAAGGGCCACTGGCACCTGCGTTGCCTCCGGCGGTGGCTTCACCATCCCCGCTGCGTTGCTTCCGCTTGCCCATCGCCGCAGCGTCGTCTGAGGAGAGCCGTGGAAGAGGGGGGGGGGGGGGGGGGGG
>LAPY01002291.1:49678-60945 GCA_000970635.1 Eragrostis tef
CGGCCCCGCCCAGCCGTCCGCCCGGCAAGCGGCGAAGACGACGCGGCCCGCCAAAGAAACAGGAGGCCCGTGCCTCCTCCGCGTGGTGTGATGGAGAGGGGCGCCGCCGCGGCCGCGGCCGCGCTCGGCTGCGCCCTCCGCTCCCCGTCTCCCTCCCCATCCCCGGCGCCTCAATGGACGCCGCTCCTCCGCTGCCCGCCCCGGGCTCCTCGCTCACTCCTGCCGCCTGCTCGGAGCTTCAGGTAACAAGCTGTCTGTCTCCTGTTCCTGAAGTAGGTTCTTCTTCTCGTTTCTGTTTGCGCTGGTTTTAGTGTGAGTCGGAGCCTGCTCTGCTGCCCGGTGCTCGCTAGATGTTCGATGAAACGGTTGCGTCATCCGGCGTCGGAATCAACCAGTGACCTTCATATTCGCGATTGGGTTAGGAACTCTGCTGCATTTCTGCATGTACGGAATACTGTGCGAAGCTTGCTATCTTAGAGCCTGAGAGTTGTTACTGCTGCCTGAAATTTTAAAGTTTTAACTACTCTGTGATTGTGGTTGGCTTGGTGCAATAGAACAGTTGATGAGCCGTATTGAAGTGCTTATTCCAATACGCTGAAGCTTGGTGCTCCTAGTTTCTTGTAGGCTGGAAGGAGACTTTGAGATCTATATATGCTATCCTCGTCGTAACGTTAAATCGGGCGTATATGTACACTACAATTTTTGTTGCTGGATAACTTGTCATAAGGATGCATTATCATGTTATGTGCACACTAAATTTCCATAAAGCCACATGCAGCCTTGCTAATCGTCCAAGACAAAGAGGTTTTACAGCCTACGTTCTACTGGCCAGACTAGGCTGCTTTGGATGTGAGGTCAACAAAATATGTGTAACCGCCATATTTGTCGTGTTCTGCATGTAGGTCTACCATTCTCTTACGGTGTATCAGTTCTGTTTAGGTAAGGCCGTTAGGTGACGTAACAGTTAAAGATCACTAAACTGAAATTCATGATCGAAAATTTACGAGTATGGGGACAACTAATGAGCATATCAGTCACTTAGAGTAATCAGTTTTAAGCTTGCATATTAATTTTATCCTTTTATAACACTTTTAACCACTTGTAGCTTTAAATCTTTTGTTAGCTTCAGGTTCTGATTGCATGCTTATAGTTACTTCAGTCAAAACAGGCTTCTAGACTTGAAGAGGGGGGAGAGCCGGAGCTTCTTCAAGACCTTCAGTTCATCCGGGTATCCAGGAGTCAGTCTGAATAGTGGTGATTTTGTCAGTGATAAGCTCCTAATAGATTGCGGAGAAGATCAAGATTGTGTGCTCGGTAAGTTCTATGCCTACAATTTGTACTCCATTCGAATCTGCAGCTGCTACTTCGATTTTGCCAAAAGAAAAAAAATTGTGTGCCTCTAAAAGGTGGTTATGGCATGCCAAACTTTTTTCATCGCAGCTCTGTCCACCCATCGTTAAGAAAATAAGACATTCTATGGTTTACCAGAAAAAAAATACTTGCTTAAAATTCTTACACAAGGCCATCGTAATTTCAGTCAGCCTTGTTAGTGTGGTATAACGTTCTAAAAGCAGATTGCTGCCTTATGTGGCAGAGGGAGCTTCACAGGCTGACCCAAACACGTCTGACTTTGGAGTTGGGTATTTCAAGTTTGTGTGGGCTTCTAGAGGAGTTTGTTGCCTCTGTGTACCTGTCTAAAAAAAAAACTTATGATTGGAAGGAAGGGCAATGATGGATCATCTTCATCTCTGTTTCACAGGCTCACAGCTTTAGTATGAGCCTCAGAAAAACAAAGTCTAGGAGAGTCCTGAGGTTTGATTTGAACCAGGCTGATTCTTGTCAGTTATTCCCAGCCCATAGAACGAGAACTATGGGAAAATAGTATGATAGGTAAATGATGAATAAGTATAATGTAACATATGCATTCGTCTGATAGGTAAAGGAGGAATCGCGAGTATTGCATAAGGTTATTCAAATTTCCAGGTTTTCTGTAGCGGAAGTTGCAATATTTGCTAGATTCACATTCCGCTGCTTCCAATTCAACATTCCTAAAGTGTCCCTTTCTGTCACCGCTGCTATATTTGCTAGGTCACTATTTTCCATGCCTTTCTAGTTATTGTCTTCTGTTGCACGCTTTTACTAATCAGTGATGTTACTAATACATTTCTGCTCTCATGCTAAGTTTAACCAAATATTCCATCTGCATTTTAGGTGGCATAGTTGCCCTAGGAAAGTTTGATGCCCTTCACATTGGCCATCGAGAATTGGCAGTGCATGCTTCTAAAGCAGGGACTCCATTTCTGCTTTCTTTTGTGGGAATGGCTGAAGTACTTGGTTGGACGTATAGGTGAGTCAACATGGAATTTTCATAACTTCCCTTGAGATACTTTCCATTGGAATTATTAACCCATAATAAAGAAGTGTGTAATATATAGTATATCATGACTATTTCCTTTTGCACAGGCCGCCTATAGTTGCTCAATGTGATCGGAAGCGAATCCTTTCGTCTTGGGCTCCGTACTGTAGGGATATGGTACCTCTTGAGTATCAAGTTGAATTTTCAAAGGTCAGGTACCTGACTCCACGGCAATTTGTTGAAAGGTTGTCAAAGGATCTTAGAATAAAAGGTGTTGTGGCAGGTACAGACATTTTTATTTGCCCCTGCAGGTAAAGTGTTGTGCTACACCATCATGCCCGGTCATAATATGTTTGTTCTTGTACAATGACAGGTGAAAACTACCGATTTGGCTACAAAGCATCTGGTGATGCAGCTGAGTTAGTGAAACTATGTGATGAATTTGGTTTAAGTGCATTCATTGTACGGTCTGTCATGGACACAGCAAAAAGATCTCATAATGGAGTAGTGGCAGCTATAAATTCAAGTGACAAAGGACAGGTTTCGTCCAGTCGTGTCCGGCATGCGTTGGCAATGGGCGACATGGAATACGTGTTTGAGTTATTAGGGAGGAAACACCGCCTTGTACTAACAGTTGATGAAGGATGTTGTCTCGAAAGGAACAAGATTATACTTCCAAATTCATGCATGTTGAACATGCCACCAGCTGAAGGATTGTATGAGAATTGTGACCTTGTTACTGGGGAGTATCTTGGATCATGTAAGGTGATCATTAACTCTGACAACATCATCATTGAGATGAAGGATGAGAAGAGCTTGTCAGAGAATCCTATTCGAGAAGTTGATCAACTAGGCATAGAGTTTGGGTAATGTTATGTAGATTTTGTTCTCCATTGGTGCAAAACCATTTTTGCATTGCCATCTTTTGGGGATTGTTGTTGCAAGGAAAGGGATTCTTTTTGGGGTGAAATAAGGCGAGGAGAGTATCATGACTTCATATTCAATGGGGTACGCCTTATGATCAAGCCCTAGATCGTTCAGAACTGCAGTCAAGTTGGTCAGTGGCAGCTATAAATTCAAGTGACAAAGGACAGGTTTCGTCCAGTCGTGTCCGGCATGCGTTGGCAATGGGCGACATGGAATACGTGTTTGAGTTATTAGGGAGGAAACACCGCCTTGTACTAACAGTTGATGAAGGATGTTGTCTCGAAAGGAACAAGATTATACTTCCAAATTCTTGCATGTTGAACATGCCACCAGCTGAAGGATTGTATGATAATTGTGACCTTGTTACTGGGGAGTATCTTGGATCATGTAGGGTGATCATTAACTCTGACAACATTGTCATTGAGATGAAGGATGAGAAGAGCTTGTCACAGAATCCTATTCGAGAAGTTGATCAACTAGGCATAGAGTTTGGATAATGTTATGTAGATTTTGTTCTCCATTGGTGCAAAACCATTTTTGCATTGCCATCTTTTGGGGATTGTTGTTGCAAGGAAAGGGATTCTTTTTGGGGTGAAATAAGGCGAGGAGAGTATCATGACTTCATATTCAATGGGGTACGCCTTATGATCAAGCCCTAGATCGTTCAGAACTGCAGTCAAGTTGGTCAGATTGTGACCTAGATTGGCAATTTGGAATTGGTCGGCTTCCGACAAGGTGTACCTTTTGAAAACTAAATGCACGGAAGGGGCTCTTCTTCCAACTTCAAATCTGTAGCTTATACATTGTAGTTTGTAGTTTATACATTTATAGAAGCATGGTTGGTCATTTGTCAACATTGACTATTCAGATGAACTGATTAAAGTGTGGCGACTGTTCTTTGGCTCCTGCTAACATCTGCTAATCCCACCCAATTCTTTAAATTACCTTTTGAGCGTTTGGAAGTAAAAGAGACTTTTTTTTATTGCAGTTCTGTAATACTGCATCCCAAACAACAAAAATTGGGGCAACCTTATACTTCGTTATTATTGCAGTTCTGTAATACAAGCTGAGTGGAGTGCCTGGAAAACTGCAAGGGCTTCGCACTCTGCAGTTCGACCGTAGAATGTCATCCTCGAAAAGATAAAACGGCAAAAAGTCTACTCGTGCTTGTGTAAAAATATTTTTGCGCAAAAAAAGAAAAAAAACACTTGTCACCATTTCTTTCACGTACAGTCCTGAGTAGGGTGGAATAGTATGTTAACAGGTAGCAGCCCACAATGTTCAACATTATCACTAATCAACATAATTCATTCGTTAGTTTTGATTCAGAAAAAGAAAAAAAAAGTCTAATCACTATGAACGAATCTTTAATGCCCAGATACAGAAATAAAGATATGTACTCCACGCATTACAGAACTAAAATCCATGCCATCTGCGAAATGGAGTGAAATATACAACAATGACACTCCGGGAGAACAGGTACACAAGTTACCTCTGTACAGACCTGTGTTCCCCAGAGGATAAAGCTTATTGCCACCTGACCAATCCAGAAAAATATTGCCAACGTAAAGTGGACACAGGACCGTGAGACTTACAAATAACAGCCCACATAAACATGTTTAGATCAGAGGCAGCTCAACCGACGGGTTCCATTCCACTAAACTTTGCCAAAAAAGACTCAATTCTCAACAAAATCAAAACCTGTCACGTTGCCGGACTTGTTCTGTCTCATGAACAATCAGGTGGTCTTTATTTGCTCATATTTTTCACCTATGCTTCCACCTTTCTGCTTCTGAAATTCAATGTATCGCAAAGTGCTAGCAAAGAAGGCCTCTGTGGATGGATCAGCTACAGTATTGTCACCTTGCTTCTCAGTCCGAATCAATTCAATCAAATCTTGGATCACAGTATTTGTGATCTGTGGAATTCCTTTCTCGAAGAAGTATAAGTACCTGAAAATAGTTCAACTATGAGGTTTGCAATGGCATAATCCATTTATCACTACAAAACATATCAAGTTCAGTTCTCGAGATTACTTGTTCAAAATTTCGATAAATAGTGTAACAGATCCACTGCTTCCCCTTGTCGCATTAGCCATCTGCTGGGCTGCATTTGCAATTCTCAAGGCTCGCTTTAAACAAAGGAGGACCCTAGAACAAATTTTCAATGAGAAAGTTAGTAACCTCATAAAGCTATTGCCTATACAGAACCACTAATTATCATAAGTAGATAGAAATCCAAAGATCACATGCAAGTGGTAACAATTTATTTTTAGACCAAAACTGAAAGATAAAAGGTGTGACTGCACGACCGATTGTCTTACCTTTCGCCATCCATTATTCCATCTTGGTCATCAGTCCAGAACAGATGTGAACATGCATAGACTGCTCGGCATTGATCTGGTTTCTTCAGAAGTTTTGCTGAGTACTGCACCAAATATTATATACTTCAGGATAACATTTGGCAAGAAAACTGACTCATAGTCCATGCAACAACAGCGTTTGAGAAAGGAATATCAAAGCGAAGCATTACCCCTGTTGTCTTATGAGTGAGGGTATCCCTATTTTCCACCCCAAAAATATTCATCCGCTGAAGGGTTCCGATTATTAAGTGGATCGCAGTGATTTGAGCCTTCGAATCCTGATTGTGACATTGAAACATTATAAAAAGAAAACATAACATAACACAAACGCAATAAATGTTCTAACAAACGCGTATAAACAAACATTTTTGATACAGTCCAGATTAGGGTCAAACAATTCATGCACTGGAAGTGCAAGGAAATAAAGTGACGTACAGCGATTTCTTCCTCATATAATATGAATGCTTGAGTAAAGAACTCATAAGCCACCGGTTCCAAATCACAATCATTGGCAGCCTGCATAAAGAATCTTAATCACAGAATGCTGAAGAAAAATGCAAAAAGAGACCGCACAATTGTAGCCATACCTCTGCACACTGCAGATAGAGTCTCAGAGCCAACTCCGGAGAAGGAACACATGACAGTGCTTCAATAGTCTGAACAATTGCGAGAACAAACGATCAGTGTGCATAAGAATATAGAGAGAAGGCATGAAATATTTTTACCAAATAATATCAGGTGCCATTTTATGAACTGTAATGCCAACAACCTTTTAGTTAATTAGTGCAGAGAAATAAATATTTCCTAGCATATTTCTCAGGTACATAGGCAAGTATATCAGAACAAAGAAAAACTAAGCATGCTTGAAAAATATATTAACGTGTTCATGTCTGTTCTGAGAGTGGAATTCAAAAGTTATATGCATTCAAAATGAATATATGAAAAACCTGGTGCAAGATCTGGAATATTTTCTTTGGAGTTGCAGGAACATCCTCCCCAGTCACATCTCCATCTTGACCTTGCAATCGTCTGACCAACTGTAAATAAGACATTATCCGCACTTAGAATCTTCAACTGATAGTAATTACTACAACAAAATTAAATAAGCTATCTTACTAATTGTATAGTTCAAATGTCAAACAAAGGGTGTGGTTCACTGGTAGTTTGCAAGAATCAAGAGCATGTTTTTCTTTAAAAATCAGGAGGATAATGTACATAAGTATGTATTATCCAAGCGGTAAAGAACCTATAGACTTAAGGAGAGTCAAAATCTCAGATGAAATCACTATTTCCCATTTGAAAACAACCTTCTATCCAGTACATTTCACGCTTTTGAGGATCATGAATGTTGTGCATGAAGAAATTGTGAAGTTTGGTAAGCCCTTACGCAACACCATTTTCACAGAGTTTTAGAACATACCTTAAGAGCAGAGAATACTAGTGATGGCACAGTGAAAGTAAGACGCTTGGGACCTCCCTGAAGTATATGCTTCTGAACAGTACATAAGATCTGAAAAACCAAGAAGCATATTGCTATTAGCACTTTCAAACCAGAAGTGCCGACTGTTGAGCACATGCATATTTATATCAATAGGCACTGCCAAGTAAAAAGACTGATGTCCAGAGGTTAACATCAAACTAGAGAGACTGCAGTATACATAAAGTGGATACAAATTATGCTGCTGGATGCTCCCAATCAAGCAGTTCAACAATTACATTGAAATTTCCTTTCCAGCCATAATAGTAGGACAAGTCGGCGAGGCACTACCATGGAACTCTCATGGTGCAATGCTAGCACCAGATATATAGTGGATGTGTAACAGCGATGCATAGTATCGATACTTTTTTTTGAAACTTTGATGAATAGTATCAAAAGGTAAGCACAAAGATGAGAAGGAGGGAGAACGTAGAGGAGGCTAGTATAACCTTGTACTTTCATCAATATCAACATAACAAATGTACCTATTAAAAAAAACTAGAACAAATGTACCTTCAGCATCTCTTCATGATCATCATTGTGCAACATATGAATAAGACGTGCTACAGAATTCTGCTCCTCCTTAAAGTCCTCTTCATCAAGCTAAAACAACAAAATAACATAGTTAAAGTTCAAACAAACGTTATAAGGAACTGAAAACAAAATATTAGTGGAGATCTAGCTGTACAATATTAGTGGATAGAAGAAACCTGAGAACATTTACAACAAAGTATCTGGCCTCACCTCATCATCTTGAGCCCCATCCATATCCTTTATAAGCCCCTTAATCAAATCAAATAGCGCCTCAATCTGCAAGGAAGAACAATATAGAGCCAGGGTATGAGTTACTTTGTAATCGGCAGAGCAACATCTTAAAAGAGATTTTTACCTTGTCAGAAGTAGATATGCAAGTCGTGTTCTTCATTATGCTTTGAATTATTACCACGGCCATCACTTTGGTTGTAGCATTATCAAGATAATCCATAACCCGAGGATAGTTGGAAAGTTCTAACGCAGTGACAATATTGCTATACTTTTCTAGAGGAGCACTAAGAAGTGCAACAATTTGCTTTGTTGCCCTGCTATCTTCAAGTTTTGCCTTGCCCGACAGTTTCTTGACACATGCACCCTGTCCAATAATAAATATAGCATGAGCTGGAATGTTCAATATGCATAAAACGATTGATGAATACATCACTGGAAGTATCAATGTCATAGTATAACAGAAATGGCTTCACAGGATTAGCAGAGACTATCAGAAAAGTGGCATATATTATTTGATTGTCCACAACCTATATGCATAAATGAGAACTTACCAGCACTTGGTCAACATAATCAAGCCGATCCGGATGTACACGGAGAGTAAACGTCAGAAGTGAAACATACAATGTTACTGCCCCAACAACCGGCATGTCAGGTTGGGCTTCTATCACCTGCCAAAAGACCACAAATGACAACTCAAAAACTGAAAACATTTACAACAAAGTATCTGGCCTCACCTCATCATCTTGAGCCCCATCCATATCCTTTATAAGCCCCTTAATCAAATCAAATAGCGACTCAATCTGCAAGGAAGAACAATATAGAGACAGGGTATGAGTTGCTTTGTAACCGGCAGAGCAACATCTTAACATGAGTTTTTTTACCTTGTCAGAAGTAGATATGCAAGTCGTGTTCTTCATTATGCTTTGAATTATTACCACGGCCATCACTTTGGTTGTAGCATTATCAAGATAATCCATAACCCGAGGATAGTTGGAAAGTTCTAACGCAGTGACAATATTGCTATACTTTTCTAGAGGAGCACTAAGAAGTGCAACAATTTGCTTTGTTGCCCTGCTATCTTCAAGTTTTGCCTTGCCCGAAAGTTTCTTGACACATGCACCCTGTCCAATAATAAATATAGCATGAGCTGGAATATTCAATATGCATAAAACGATTGATGAATACATCACTGGAAGTATCAATGTCATAGTATAACAGAAATGGCTTCACAGGATTAGCAGAGACTATCAGAAAAGTGGCATATATTATTTGATTGTCCACAACCTATATGCATAAATGAGAACTTACCAGCACTTGGTCAACATAATCAAGCCGATCCGGATGTACACGGAGAGTAAACGTCAGAAGTGAAACATACAATGTTACTGCCCCAACAACCGGCATGTCAGGTTGGGCTTCTATCACCTGCCAAAAGACCACAAATGACAACTCAAATTTTTTTGGTTCTCTCATAGCTACAGTAAAAAACAGCTATATTATTCAGACATAGATAAACTGTTATGGATTGGCTAGGCATACACAGAATAGCAAGAGGAACCCGGCTCGTCGCCCTCCTTGCGGAGGCTCTGACTGCTCTTTAGGCTCTTCTTGCTTACCTTCTACCCTACCCTTCTACTCTCTTTATAAGGACTTAGGAACCCTAACCCTGGACGACACTACAGTAGCCGCCGCTACTGTAGAGGGCTGCTACAGTGCGCCGCCGGCCCATAAGGCCCGGCTGGCTGCCCATAACATTTCATCCCTCCTTACGAGCAGCTCGCCCACGAGCTGCAATCAAACTACCTAAATGACGACTGGACGATACTAAAACGACACGGACTCGACCTTGAGCCTTTTACACCTTGGCTTAAGATTTATTCTGACTAATGACGACCGAAGACGAAGCTGAACAAAGTCGTGGTTGTGAAGCCCTTGTCCGCCAAGAATCAGGCTTGAAGAAAATAGGAACGTGGCACCATTGACCACCACACAATGCCTGAAACACACAATCGTGGCTTGGGGCAGTACGTGGCAGCATGTGCTTCACTCCTTTGCAAGCTTGATGAGGCCCAGCCAACATAGAGATGAATCTGCTCCAGCGAACCGACCCGCACCCGTGCTTAGGGGTGAAAACGGACGGGAACGGTCAGGAAAACCTCCTAACCGTTTTCATTTTCACATTTGTAAAGCCGGACGGAAACGGAAACGGGAAAGTCGGGAACGGAAACAGTTGGGACATAAACGGTTTGTCGAAAACGGGCATAATTCGGGCGGGAATATACCGATAACGGTCGGAAAGCGGTAATACAAATCAGAAACAATAAAATATAACACGCATGATACTATAATATTAATTATAATATGGCTATGACTATATATAATTCACATTAACGTGTTACCCGATACAATAGTTTGAACCATGCATTGTATAAATGTGCCATATGATTTTCTATTGAAAACAACATGGTATATAATTTGTATCAATACTTGAAAAATAATGAAATGTAAAGCACTGCTACAGAAAACAATGGAAAAGGGAAAAGAAATGCCCAAAGATGTAATGCTCTTCCTCTGTATACTATATACTGCTCTTCGATAGTTTTCCTCAGTCCTCGTCATTTTGCTCGACTCAGTGTGCAGAAGGCTCTCTACTCAGGTCTGAATGTATGATAGCCATGCATGCGCTGAGTTTGAGCTCAGCAGTGAGTGACTCCGCTTCAAGCGGGAGGCTCGCAGACTGAGCGGCAAGTCGCACAAAGGACGGCGACTCAGCGAGCAGCCCTGGTATGCGACTGCGCATGGAGAAGTGTGGGCTAAGCTGGGCTTTCCCGAATGCATAAAAACGGGATACGGAACAGGAAAATCCCGAGTCAATACGGGATACCGGCAAAACGGTTGGGATGAGGGCGACGCCGTTTGCGATCCTGTCCGGCAGCGCAGGCTCCCGCATCCCGTCCTCTTTCCGTTTTTTCCCGTGAATACGAAAACGGTCGGTACAATACGGGATATGGTACCCGGACGGGACGGGATTCTCCCGCACCGTTTTCACCCCTACCCGTGCTGCCGAAAAAGAAGATGGACGGCGGACCAGGCAAGTATGGCTGCTGCAGACTGGCGCTCGGCGACGCACCAGAACCACACAGCTTTGCGTCGAGGTCGAGTCCCGGAGAAGTTGTCTTGGGGTCTGGCCGCAGATGCTGATGGAGCTCGCCAGAGTGCAGACGAAGCCGTGAGCAGGGCCCACACGACGAAATGCAAAGGTGAGGGCGCCGGGGCCGGAGCCGACTGCGCCGGGGCCGCACAACCTGCAGTTGATGGAGACGCGCCTCCTCCCTGTGCCTTGCCTCAGCGGCTGGCGCCCCGTCCCTGTTGGTGGCCCA
>LAPY01002291.1:67893-84428 GCA_000970635.1 Eragrostis tef
TTCATTAAAAAAAACTAAGCTTTCATAAATTTCACAAATGTTCAAAATCATAACAAAAATATACATGCAAACATGATTAGAAGCTAGTTCAATACCCTTCAATATTAAGCTATAATGATTTTATAAAGTGATTACAGAGAAATAGCAAATAACTAAATCGGAATCATGCTTGCGATCATTGTCTGGGTACAACTCTACCATAAAATAAGATCTTGCTTATACAAGAGTATATTATAATAATTATTTTTTTTGCGAAAAGTATATTATAATTATTTAATAGCTGTGACAACATATATACACATAAAACGTCAGTGAGGCTAAGAACTTGTGTTTGATGGCAATGTATCAAAATTTTGAGGATTTAAACTTCAATTAAACATACAGGCAAAGTACAAGCGCTGTCTATGAATAAAGTACGAAGGATTGGATGCCACTGTGAAAGAATTGCACTTTCTACAGGCTTGTTTTGTTTAAACCTAGACCAATTTCAAAATTCAATCTAGGATATTACTGATTGTAGTCAAATCGTGATTGTATGGGATTTTGAGAGGTTTAAAAAGGCAGCAGATTAAGCATCACAACATGATTCAAATGCATCATGTACCATTGAGAAAATCCCGTGGTGACAAAGTCATCCACTCTCTATCAACTTAGCAACTGATTCCTCGTTAACGTTTTAAACAAATCAAAACCTCGAGATTTGAGTGGTGCACTCACAACTTAATTCTGAACGATGATATACTAGTGAAATAAGTTGCGATATCAAATTGAGCACGCTATCTTATGGTTGAGACTAGTTGACAATGCTTCGTTTTTCTTCACTACTATTTCAGTGGTTTATATAGCAATGAGAACTGTGCTAAAGGGTGGTAAGAGACTCACAGTCTTGGCAAGACGTTGCCAGCATGCTGCACAAGCTCGTACAAATCAACTACAGAGCAGCTGCCGCGCCGGGTCTCCTCCCTGAAGAACATCTCCAGCTTCCGCATCTCATCAAACGCCCTCATATCTGTAACCCAACAAGTGGCTCCCATCAAACCCCACTCGATCCCACTCCCGAAATTTGGCACACTCAGTAACCCTGAATTGACAATACTCACAGAGCTCGTAGTACTTGTGCGGTGAGAGACGCGAGGTGCGCAGCTCGGAGAGCATCTGCGCCGAGTACTTGAGCGCATCCTTGAGGTTGTTCGAATCCTGCAGTCACCCAAATTGCACGGTTGGGGACAGACCGAGGAAGCGATGTTTGAGAGGACGTGAGGGGTTAGGGTTCCGCAGGGGCTTACGAGCGCGCGGTGCATGTAGAAGGCGTTTTGCTGGACGCCGGCGATGCCCTCGGCGAGCCACCGCTCATATCTGTAACCCAACAAGTGGCTCCCATCAAACCCCACTCGATCCCACTCCCGAAATTTGGCACACTCAGTAACCCTGAATTGACAATACTCACAGAGCTCGTAGTACTTGTGCGGTGAGAGACGCGAGGTGCGCAGCTCGGAGAGCATCTGCGCCGAGTACTTGAGCGCATCCTTGAGGTTGTTCGAATCCTGCAGTCACCCAAATTGCACGGTTGGGGACAAACCGAGGAAGCGATGCTTGGGAGGACGTGAGGGGTTAGGGTTCCGCGGGGGCTTACGAGCGCGCGGTGCATGTAGAAGGCGTTTTGCTGGACTCCGGCGATGCCCTCGGCGAGCCACCGCTCCTCGTCGTCGGCGCCGCCGTCGGGGAGCATCCTCACGGCCGCCGATGCTGCCGCCATCCGCGCCGCCTGATGAGGTGGATCTGGTCGGCCTCCCCCACGGCGTCGGGGCGCGGAGTTGGATCTCGCGTGGGCTGTCCCCAAGGGGCTGGCTTGGCTTGGATCGATGCGGGTGTTGTGTTCTCTTCTGTTCGTCGCGCGTAGTTTATTTTCCTTTACCCATTTGTTTTTTGTGGTTCGATCGGGATCAGAATATCAGATGAGTTGACGCGAAGGTGTTGTAGGGGATGACTGACAGTAGGGCTCGGGATTTGATTCAGTATAGCAAACTATAGCAGTTGAAACCTCGAAGTGTCTGATTAGAGCATAAAATTAAAATACGAAGTATACTAATATAAAATCTCTAAACTTGTAATTCCGCTGAGCGTGCTAAATAAGTTTATCCCACGTCAAAAATACGAATACTTAGACTCGTAGATAGCACCATTATCGTCAACATCATCATGGTGCACCAGTACAACTTTTTTGGTTAATATCATGTTTGGTATTATCTATCATATACTTAATGCAAATATTTTTTAAAAAAGAAACACGGATATTATTTTTAAACGGTCGTTGATCACTTAAATTCAAATCGTCACTGAAGACGAAAAAGAAGCAGTACAAATTAGAGTCTGCCCTCAAAATCCAAAAATAAAATACGAATCTAAAATTTTCAGCATGTGTTGCAAGTTCAATATTAGAGGAAACATGTTTATAAAAAGATGTTAACGTGAGGTTATTACATTGTATGAAATTTTAACTTCACAATTAAATGATCTCGATACATATTGGATTATCGACTGTTAAAAGTTTTCAGATAGAGAATCAAAACTTTCAGTTAAAAAAAATCATATCTAGAAACACATTTATTCGAATGATTAAAGCGTGTGGTAGATAGAACAAGTACGTGTGGGATAATAATTGTACTATTTTTTTTCTTTTGGTTTAGACCCCCTAACGATTAATCTTATCATGTAATTAATAAACAATAAAAGTAAAGAGATAATAAACGAGTAGAAGAGCATTTTATACACCCGTGACAACCCACGACGTAAATTCAAAAGTTATGATAATAATAAAAAAATACCACTTCGTATAATAACTACGGTTCATTTATATGAGTAATATTTGAGCATGCGGCTTATTTTATACTCAATTTAAAGGTTGTTTGTCGCCTTAGACAACTGCAATATTTCTTGATAAATACGAAGTAACCACGTGAAAATAGCAAATTCCGTGCTCAACCATTTCATTAACCAAGTTATCAACCGGCGTACCACGAACTCTACGAGCTCCGGTCCGGTTCGGGTGCGGCTGGCCTTCGTCGGAGCCGCGCCAGGCGTCAGCCTGCCGAACCCCTTCGTCCCCTTCCTTGTCCCTTTTCTCGTCTCTAAACCCTAAACCACACGCGCCTCCCGGCTCCGGCCCCATCCCCGTTCTGTTCACCCCTCTCGAAGGCGGCGGCGGCGGCTACGGCTACGCCGGCATGGGCGCCCTATCGGCGTCGACTTCGACGGTGAACTGGCTGGTCGAGGACGACATCCTCCTCAAGAACGCCGTCGAGGTAACCCCCGCCCCTATCTATGTACCCCCAATCCGTGATTGGCGAGTTCATAATTTTCTTCTCGATGCGTCAATTGAAGCTCCGAATTGTCGCCCTCGGGTTCTTTCGATTGAATCGCGATAGGGTCCAACTGATGTTGGGGTTAAATGGATAATCGGAGTTGGAACCGTACTGTAACCAACATACAAACACACACAAAAAGAGATTATTTCCGTAGGGAAAGAGAATGAATCCTCAGAATTGCAGGCCTGTATAATCTCATTTGGATTAATTCGCATGGTACCGTTAGTTATTCGGATTATTGCACTGCATGGGTCTTGATTGTCTCTGCGATTTGCTAAGTTAAGAAGATTTGGATTCTGTTATTTACTGCTATGCTTGTGAGTTAAAATCTTAAAGTGTGTAATATCTTGCTCCATTAGAAATTTAGCAACGGGGATATCGTGGTTAGGGTAGTTTCGGTGCATCTAATTGTGATGGTATTGTAGCTGTGAATTTGTTTTTCAATTATCGATTGCCACATAAAAAATTACAGGGATCTGGTATAAGGAAACGCTGTGCACTGCGTAGGTTGGATGAACAGCCTAGTTTAATCAAAATGGTTGTTTTCCCTAATTTACACATCACGTTGTCATGTAGATACCTTGTTTTTGATGTTGGTTGGAAAATTTCAAGGTCACAGAAATCTTGGAAATTTTCACATGATTTCCCTGTAGTTGTCTTGACCCTTGGTCATGGGAGCTTTGGTTATTTTATCTCATTGCTTAGCATATTTATAGGCCCGTGTAGCTAACACTGCATACTAACAGCCAACCCTGTCTAAAGCTGCTCCACATTTGGATATATCTGACACAACTATAGTTTGTGTTAAGTGCTAACTGTTTCATGGTACTTGCAGACTGGTGCCTCATTGGAGTCTCTAGCAAAAGGAGCTGTATGTTTTTCCCGCAAATTCACCCTTCAAGAGATACAGGATCGTTGGAACTCATTGCTGTATGACCCTGAGGTCTCAACACAAGCTTCCTCTCGGATGGCTGAGTATGAGAATGAACTTTCCACTTCTGATCCGGCCAAGGCACACAAACTTTTCAACTCAAAAGCAAAGGATTTTGCTTTTCAGAAACGGAAAATAGACAGTATAAAGAATCTATATTATGCTATGAGAAAGAGAGTCCGCAATGATCCATGTAATAGTGCTGACCTTGGATTTCTGGTTTCCCCTTGTTCATGCATTGCAATTGGTGGCGAGTGTGTCTGTGGAGGCATGCCTAAGATTTCAGAAGGCCATCACATCATTAATAATATTGAACCAGGGTTGAGTTCAGTGCGCCACTACGGGCAAGTGGGTGCAGGCTACAATGCTGGACATGTGTATCCTGAAATGAATGGCCATTCTTTCAGTACGAAGCATACTGAGAGCATGTCAAGAGATGGTGATCCCACCAATATTGTCCCGTATGGCTACTCAGATGTAGGTCAAATATTTGAACATCATGCGTATGGTGCAAAGAATCATGGGAGTAATGAAGGGGACAATGCTTCTCTTAAAGGGATCACAGATTTTCACGATCCTATGCAGTTTCAGCAATTGGACAGCAATCATTGTGGAGTGGCAGAATCAAAAACACTGGTGATCCCTAACCAAGTTGGAGTTGACCACGTCCATTTCAATAGTAATGTGCAGGAACCTATTCCTCTTCATGTGACTGATCAGCCTGAGGGTTCTCAAGCACCTGGTGGGGTGATCTGGAGCGGGGTTCAGGCAAGAGACGCACTCACATTTTCAGCTGACAAGAAAATAAAGTCAGAAAATAGAGAGTCCCTCGCATTTGAAGGTAGTCTTGATGGTGGGATTTGCACATCTGATCTAGAACACACAGAATTACCAGATAATGACTTCATAGATTTTCCATTTTTCAATAACGGTGAAGAGTTTGATATGCTGAATGGTGAAGATTTCTTGAATTCACCAAACGAAGCAAATCAGGAGGATTTAGATGAACTCGAATCCCCGCCCCTATCTATGTACCCCCAATCCGTGATTGGCGAGTTCATAATTTTCTTCTCGATGCGTCAATTGAAGCTCCGAATTGTCGCCCTCGGGTTCTTTCGATTGAATCGCGATAGGGTCCAACTGATGTTGGGGTTAAATGGATAATCGGAGTTGGAACCGTACTGTAACCAACATACAAACACACACAAAAAGAGATTATTTCCGTAGGGAAAGAGAATGAATCCTCAGAATTGCAGGCCTGTATAATCTCATTTGGATTAATTCGCATGGTACCGTTAGTTATTCGGATTATTGCACTGCATGGGTCTTGATTGTCTCTGCGATTTGCTAAGTTAAGAAGATTTGGATTCTGTTATTTACTGCTATGCTTGTGAGTTAAAATCTTAAAGTGTGTAATATCTTGCTCCATTAGAAATTTAGCAACGGGGATATCGTGGTTAGGGTAGTTTCGGTGCATCTAATTGTGATGGTATTGTAGCTGTGAATTTGTTTTTCAATTATCGATTGCCACATAAAAAATTACAGGGATCTGGTATAAGGAAACGCTGTGCACTGCGTAGGTTGGATGAACAGCCTAGTTTAATCAAAATGGTTGTTTTCCCTAATTTACACATCACGTTGTCATGTAGATACCTTGTTTTTGATGTTGGTTGGAAAATTTCAAGGTCACAGAAATCTTGGAAATTTTCACATGATTTCCCTGTAGTTGTCTTGACCCTTGGTCATGGGAGCTTTGGTTATTTTATCTCATTGCTTAGCATATTTATAGGCCCGTGTAGCTAACACTGCATACTAACAGCCAACCCTGTCTAAAGCTGCTCCACATTTGGATATATCTGACACAACTATAGTTTGTGTTAAGTGCTAACTGTTTCATGGTACTTGCAGACTGGTGCCTCATTGGAGTCTCTAGCAAAAGGAGCTGTATGTTTTTCCCGCAAATTCACCCTTCAAGAGATACAGGATCGTTGGAACTCATTGCTGTATGACCCTGAGGTCTCAACACAAGCTTCCTCTCGGATGGCTGAGTATGAGAATGAACTTTCCACTTCTGATCCGGCCAAGGCACACAAACTTTTCAACTCAAAAGCAAAGGATTTTGCTTTTCAGAAACGGAAAATAGACAGTATAAAGAATCTATATTATGCTATGAGAAAGAGAGTCCGCAATGATCCATGTAATAGTGCTGACCTTGGATTTCTGGTTTCCCCTTGTTCATGCATTGCAATTGGTGGCGAGTGTGTCTGTGGAGGCATGCCTAAGATTTCAGAAGGCCATCACATCATTAATAATATTGAACCAGGGTTGAGTTCAGTGCGCCACTACGGGCAAGTGGGTGCAGGCTACAATGCTGGACATGTGTATCCTGAAATGAATGGCCATTCTTTCAGTACGAAGCATACTGAGAGCATGTCAAGAGATGGTGATCCCACCAATATTGTCCCGTATGGCTACTCAGATGTAGGTCAAATATTTGAACATCATGCGTATGGTGCAAAGAATCATGGGAGTAATGAAGGGGACAATGCTTCTCTTAAAGGGATCACAGATTTTCACGATCCTATGCAGTTTCAGCAATTGGACAGCAATCAATGTGGAGTGGCAGAATCAAAAACACTGGTGATCCCTAACCAAGTTGGAGTTGACCACGTCCATTTCAATAGTAATGTACAGGAACCTATGCCTCTTCATGTGACTGATCAGCCTGAGGGTTCTCAAGCACCTGGTGCGGTGATCTGGAGCGGGGTTCAGGCAAGAGACGCACTCACCTTTTCAGCTGACAAGAAAATAAAGTCAGAAAATAGAGAGTCCCTCGCATTTGAAGGTAGTCTTGATGGTGGGATTTGCACATCTGATCTAGAACACACAGAATTACCAGATAATGACTTCATAGACTTTCCATTTTTCAATAACGGTGAAGAGTTCGATATGTTGAATGGTGAGGATTTCTTGAATTCACCAAACGAAGCAAATCAGGAGGATTTAGATGAACTCGAATCCAAAGTTATACCTGGAGTGAGAGCAACCATGCAAACTCTGACGCACCCAAGTGAGACCAATATGTCCTGTGATCCAATCAATCCTGGCCATGTGAAAGAAAATTTTGCAGATGTTTCCGGTATAATCCTGGTTCCTGCTTCACTTGAAGTACCTTGTCCTGGTCGGGTTTTTATGTGCACGTTGAACACAGAAGATCCTGACATCCCTTGCAATGATGATGATGTTACACCTGGCGAGTATCCTCAGTGCTCTACCTCTGCCTTCGGCCAGAATTCTGAGAACATACATTCGGCCTCCCCTGCAACCAGCCCTCCATCAAACCCTGAACATTCCAATGCAAGTGATTTGGCCCCGATAAAGGTGGAAGATATGGCAAATGTCCTACCATCACAAACAATGAAGCTTAGCCCATCCACTTCAGAACAAAAAGAAGGTCCTATGGCACTTAATATTGGTAGCGTCCAAGGAGCTAAGCCATCAGAAGGTGCTTCAACAACTGGACTGCTAGTAACTAGTAACATTGACACAACTGATGCAAACACATCCATGCTAGCTTTGCCATCTTTTGGTGCTGCTGGATTCGGTGAAGGATCACCTTGCAGTTTAAACCAACATGAGAGTTTTGATAATTCTCATGATTTGGCTTTGCAAAACTCAGTTCAAGTTCCTGATCAGATGCAATACAACCCACATGATAATCGACATGAATTAGGTAACGAGGCCGTTCTTCCGAACTGTATGCCATCCAATGCTCAGTCAGATTTGGGTATCGAAGACCATGTTGCAACTGTCCCACCACCAACACAGGCAGAAGAGTTCTCTGACAATGAAAACGACGTTCCCAACTACTATGATCTGGAAGCTTTGGTATTGATCTTTTATCTCAGCTACTGGATTTTATTTGCCACGGCGCTTCTAATTATTCACTTACTTTATACACTGCAGATTCTTGATCAGGATCTGATTCCATGGGATCAAGACTCTGATTTTATGCATCCTGAAGGTACATGTCCATGTCAACGCGAGTGCTCTTCAAATTCGACATATGATGTATCAAAACATTCAAATATAGAGATGCATCTATTTTAAGTTAGCATTAGTAGTTCTGTGATGAAAGAGCTGGCCAAATTAGTTTTATTGTGCTTAACTACTAATGCTTATAGGCTTGATCATTAAAGATGAAATTGGCATTACAAGGGGATAGGGCATTGTTTGGTTTAGAGGTTTGAGGGCACATATCGTATAATGGAACAAGAAGAGTTCTCATAGTACTCTAGATGCTTCTTGTTGTAGTTACGTTTGGATAGACATATCACGTACATATGGCTGTTTTCCTCTTAATGGCATGACTAATACGAAACACGTTGATGTGGTACATGATACATCATACAAACTTATTATTTTGTATATACCTTATCATATTTGAGCCACAGCTCTGCATATGCCTACCATGTTCTAGAGGAAAATGGATTCTTATGTTTTTATACTTTGTGTTGTCTTACCAGTTACCAGATTTCAGCATCCAGAAAGCAGGAAGTCATTGATAAGGTTGGAGCAGGGTGCTCGGTCTTATTTGAACAGGGCCATCATGTCTCGTGGTGCCTTTGCAGCTATCTATGGGTTGCATTTGAAATACTTCATAAAGGATCCTGAGGTAAATTCCAGAAATGTTTTTCAGCTAAATTGGTCTATAGGATATAATGAGACGGGGAACATCTCTCGAGTGTTCATCTTTTATCCTGGATCTTGTGCTGGTTGGTTTCAGTTGTATTACAAATTGCATTGATTAACACCGTCACGTACAAATCCAGATAATTATAATTTTGGTTTATTGAATTTGATATTTAGCATGCAATTCTGAATAACGCCCAGATACAACTATTTTTGTTTTCATTTTTGGAGGAAAAATCTTGTTCTGCCCACGTGTGAAATATGCAGTACAATTTCGTGTAATATTGTAGTACGCTCTTCTGACTTATCTTTTTCTTTCCTTTGCTGCCCATGTAGGTTACTCTTGGACGAGAGACAGAAGATATAAAAGTTGACATTGATTTGGGAAAAGAAGGGAGGGCAAACAAAATATCGCGCCGACAGGTACCTGCTTCAGTATTATACTCTGCACTGAGAAATGTCAATTACATCGGTTTAATGCCCAACATTTGTGAACTTGCCTGCTTAAATGTATATGCCCTGGAGACTGGGAGGTTAAATTTGTATCTTGTTTCTTTTCACATGCACATGTCATTTGACTCATTCTTGGCTGTTGTCTTTACGCCAAACATTCTTTTTGTTCGTCTGGTGGCTCTTAGTCTCATAGGAAGCCACCTTATGTCTATGCTACCTTGATAGCATTGATAAAATTGGTACAGCGTGCATCGTGCATGCTGCTTTCAGATCACAGCTTAGCATGCAGGCTATGAGGTTACTTTAATTAGTCGAACAATCAAACTTCATCCAATAGATGAATTGTGTTTGGATGTTATTAAGGTAGGCGTTCAGATTTATCTGAGGTACAAATATGTTTGGCATTGAACTGTATTGTTTTGAATACTACGACTAATGTGGAAAAAAAATTCTGTTGAGCCCATTTCTGTTTTGGAATTCTTGGTGCTGTGACTCTTGATGCTGACAGACTGACAGTTAATTGCAGCACTTGTAATCATGTCATCTCAAAGGAATCACTGTTTAAAAACACTTTAAAGCAATTAATGGCAGTGCTCTCTATTCACAATTTCACATCATGACACCCAATGTTTGCATCAAGATGGCAGACTGTCCTTAAAAGGGATATTTACAACCACCAAGACAGGACCAGCCCCGCTCCCCTTTTTCCCTAATGCAAGCACTACTTTTATGTGTGCACGTAATCACTAATCAGCCAAGATTAGCACTCTTATTTTTTTTTCTTTCCCCTAACTCATGAAAATATGAAGAAGTAACAACTAGCAAGTGCACTTGGCCCCTTCTTCATTTAGGGTCTAGCTCCGCCACTGTTCTGTTAACAACGTTTTGCTAAGTTGGTTCCACTATTTGTGTGTTTTCTAAATCCATGTTTTATTCTGACAATCAGGCTGTCATCAAGATGGATGAAACTGGGTCTTTCCATATTAAAAATATTGGAAAATATCCAATCTTTGTTAACAGTAAGGAAATACCAAGCTGCAAACGCATCAACCTAAGCTCTGACTCGTTGATTGAGGTATTTGATATTTCCCTTTTCTTTGATTTCTTGACGTTGACCTTCACTTTTAAGATTAAATTCTTGCTTCGTGGTTGATTGCTGTTCTTTTCTCGAACTATACCTGTGATGCTGCCATGTCCTCTTCATGTTTCAGTTTTATCAATATGGGAAGGAATCATGGCATAAGTGCTATCTCTTTACTGCTTACCATTCTACTGTTTTTGACCTTTGTGTGTAGCATTTATGCATAAATATAGCATTGTTGCATAAGCAGGCACCTAACAGTTAGTTTCCAATAAGTTAACTACTGTTGTAGTTTGCTGTCTTTCTTTTTGTGAAAAAAAAGGTCCTTTCCCTGTGTTATTTCACTGATATGCTACTGATATACGTGTATCATAAGAAAATATCCCCATACCAGACTCATTTAGCTGCCAATTATTCTTGCAGATAAAGGATATGAGGTTTATTTTCCATGTAAACCAGGATGCTGTGAAGCAATACATCGCTCGTGACCTGAAGCCAGAACCGTAGGATTCTTTGGGTTTTGAGCCAGCTCGTTGTGAGTGAGCAGCCATTAACAACGATAGTATAACAGTAACACCAGATATTCTTTGATGTGATCATGTAATTTAGCCTCACTTGTGTCCAACCTGTGTCTGTAGCCTGTAAATCTATGTAATGTTATTTGTTTTCTGTCATTCTGTGTTGTTCAAAGAGAACAAATTCTTCGTGTCCAGCATCATTTCTTTCAGTTTGCACTGACAAGCCCAGGCATAATTTTATTTGAAAAGTGGCACCCTGGATTATGGTGTGCCAAGACCGACGAATGATGTAAATGAAAAGAGAAGGGAGGTTTATAGGCTACAACTGGAAAAATGCACTTCTGCTGGGAGCCATTGGATTATCTCAAGTTATCGCCTTTATCTGTACCTATGATCAGAAAAGCGCAAATGCTGAATTGGTTCTTGACAGTAGGTTCACATCACACATTGGCAGAAGCTGGAAAGGAATGTGTGGTAGTGGGTACTTACCTAAAAAGGAACTTAACCCACCTTTCGCTGATATTGATCCGCTGCAGCATATGCGTATATGCTCATCTCCATCCATGGTCTGTTGCTCGAAAGAACCGCACGCGCATCGCATGATGCGGCCGGAAAAGGTTTTGAGATATTCTTATTATAAATATAAGATTTTGAGGACGTGGTGGAGGACTACTACCAAATAGTGTACGCAGCAAACAACCTTTTTCGGTGAGAGGTCATTCGCTCTGAAACAATGTGAATATATTCCTCCTACGAGGCTACGATTCGAGAACTGGTATTGTCAGTATAATCTTTAAGCAAGGTGTCGTCTGTTGTGCTTCCTACTTTTTTACAATGACTCTCGAATACGAGCTGCGTGCATTTTTACAATGACATAATATCTGATCTTGGTCGAAAAACAGAATATTTGACCTCTGCATTTAACGACCCAACATGATATCAAACTACAATGTGACAGCGTTATTATTGGACGCGTCAAAATTTTCATACAAATTGCTCAACTCGATCGCTAAAATTGATCGAGTTTGTCGCATGCGGCCTTTCCCCTCCTTTTTTTTTTGTGTCGCATGCCGCCTTTCCGTGTGAAACTGAAGAAGCATCTTTTGCAGGAGAAGGGTTCTCTCCCCTAGTCAAGACCCGGAGGCGGAGACCCACACGACTCGAGTCATAAACAAGAGTTCCCTGTTCCCTCGCTTCACCGTCGTGCGGTGCGGCGCCGGCGCCCTATTTATTTTCTTCTCCTCACGAGTGACTCGCTGAGCAGGCGGCAACAAGAGCGCAACCAACCAAACGAACCAAGCCAACCAAGCCAGCACGCAGACAAGCGGAGCAAGCAAGCAACGCAAGCCACCGAGATGGGCTCCTTCTTCTCGACCATGTTTACGCCGCCCCCCGCCGACGACGACCCGAACTCCGCCGTGGTCGCCGCCCACTCCAAGGGCACCTATGACCAGCAGTGGGAGGCCCACAAGAGCGCCGGCAAGCTGGTCAGCGCCGAGATGCCCGCCTCGCTTCCTCTTTCTTTTGTTCTTGGCATGGGCTGGATCTGAGCTTTTTCTTGGTTTGCTTGTTGCCTCTGCTGCGGCAGTTGGTGATCGATTTCTCGGCGTCATGGTGCGGGCCGTGCCGCTTTATCGAGCCGGCCTTCAAGGAGATGGCCTCCCGCTTCCCCAACGCCATCTTCGTCAAGATCGACGTCGACGAGCTAGCGGTACGCCTCCCGCTACCCACGTGATCTGTTTGCCCCTTCTTTGCGTTTTTCTGGCTGTTCATGACCTGTTGACCTCCTACGCAAACAAGCGCGAGGTCTCCCAGTTCTGTTCAGAACATTAACTTGACGTGTGCAGGGCTCGGGGAATACGCTCTGGTAGCATCATTTACGCTTTCCTGTAACAGTGTGGAGGCTAGAATGAACTTGATCCAAGTTGCACTCTAAATTGCTCCCAATCGTCTAGTTGCTCCAATAAATATGCGTGGGGGGAAAATCTTGTTCAGTAACTCAATGGTAGTAGCCAGTAGGCTGGGAATCCGGATGCATCGTTGTGTTAACTGAGAATCTTTGTATTTGATTGCACTCAAATTTAATTACTGGGTTAGATGATCATGCACCACAATCAAATTCAAATATTGCTGTGTACTCACCCTTTATGCACTAAGAGTTAGTAGTTCTTATTGATGCCATTTTAGTAGTTCATTCTGGTAGGACCAAATCAAGAAGAGAAGAATAATGCTCACTTCATCTTAAAAGATTTAAAACACACAGGACATGTCTTTTTGCCCTTACGAACCTGAAAGGGAAGATATAGTAACAATGGTAATATGATTTGGTAACTAGCGTATCCATATTCATTTTTCTTAAATGGATACTATATCAAATCATCTGATTTGCCGCCCCCCGCCGACGACGACCCGAACTCCGCCGTGGTCGCCGCCCACTCCAAGGGCACCTATGACCAGCAGTGGGAGGCCCACAAGAGCGCCGGCAAGCTGGTCAGCGCCGAGATGCCCGCCTCGCTTCCTCTTTCTTTTGTTCTTGGCATGGGCTGGATCTGAGCTTTTTCTTGGTTTGCTTGTTGCCTCTGCTGCGGCAGTTGGTGATCGATTTCTCGGCGTCATGGTGCGGGCCGTGCCGCTTTATCGAGCCGGCCTTCAAGGAGATGGCCTCCCGCTTCCCCAACGCCATCTTCGTCAAGATCGACGTCGACGAGCTAGCGGTACGCCTCCCGCTACCCACGTGATCTATTTGCCCCCTTCTTTGCGTTTTCCTGGCTGTTCATGACCTCCTACCCAAACAAGCGCGGGGTTTCCCAGTTCTGTTCAGAACATTAACTTACGTGTGCGGGGCTCGGGGAATACGCTCTGGTAGGATCATTACACCTTTCTATAACAGTGTGGAGGCTAGAATGAACTTGATCCAAGTTGCACTCTAAATTGCTCCCAATCGTCTAGTTGCTCCAATAAATATGCGTGGGGGGAAAATCTTGTTCAGTAACTCAATGGTAGTAGCCAGTAGGCTGGGAATCCGGATGCATCGTTGTGTTAACTGAGAATCTTTGTATTTGATTGCACTCAAATTTAATTACTGGGTTAGATGATCATGCACCACAATCAAATTCAAATATTGCTGTGTACTCACCCTTTATGCACTAAGAGTTAGTAGTTCTTATTGATGCCATTTTAGTAGTTCATTCTGGTAGGACCAAAGCAAGAAGAGAAGAATGATGCTCGCTTCATCTTAAAAGATTTAAAACATACAGGACGTGTCTTTTTGCCCTTACGAACCTGAAAGGGAAGATATATTAACAATGCTAATATGATTTGGTAACTACCATATTCATATTTCATAAATGGATACTATATCAAATTCATAGATCTGATTTGATTAGGACTAAATATAGTAATTTGATTTAGTTCAACCTCAAATAGTGCAAGAACTTATTGTATTCCTATCTTGTTTTTGCTTCCATATGAGTGTGAAGGATTATGTTCAGTGTTGACTAAAGAAATCACGGGTTAGGATGAAGGTTTCATGGCACTATTCTTTAATGGATCAACTTGATCATCTAACTTTGGTTTCTTTGCTGTATGAAAAGTTTAGTCATAAATGTATGCAGTAGAATATGGTTTTCAGGGAAATTTTGTATACACTGGTTAAAAACTGCACAGCTGCACACTTGAGTCCAGAATGAATATTTTGTATGACATGATCGTCTATAGTAGCATTTATACAACAGGTGCATGGAGGGAGGATACGAGTGAATTTGATTTGTTTACCACCTGTTTTCTAGATATCCCATTATATCTATGGGATAATCAGTTTCAGTTCAACTTGCTGTAAATTGGGAATCTAAATGCTTCCTTCCTTGTGTTAAGTTTGATGCTTTATGTTAAATTTAGGCGAGTTTGAATATTGAGGATAGTAACCGGAACTTAGCTGCTGGCACTAGAATTCGATGTAAAAAATTCACCATGTCATCCTAACCATTCATGTGATGAAAATCAGAGATTAGTAACTTGTGTGATTTCAGTTGATGTCATTTTAAGAATCAACTATGGATCGGCTCAATAGCGGAGAGCTTTCTACATTCCTGATCTTTGTACTTTGGGTCCTTGTGATATTGAAAGAGAAGTTCATGATCCACAAGAACTGTTAGGAAGTTCACAACTGACTTTCTTTTTTCTCTTTGAGAGACCAAGTTCACAACTTGTTTAGGACGACTAAATTAATTTGGTCAAATTTAGCCTCAAATCATGCAAATGCCATTTTACTGATTGTCTTGAAGATGGCGACAGTGTTTGCATCCACCAGACTGGAATGGATTATATTTTGGGTGCTATGAAATTACTTGTTGGAATGAAATTTGGTTGACACGGTAGAAGGAATCAGGACATTCCTCCTGTTGCTGCAGGTTTCTAAACTTAACCTAGTACATGACTGATGAAGCGTTGGAATTTTGCAGGAGGTCGCCAGGACATGGAAGGTAGAGGCGATGCCAACATTTGTGCTTGTCAAGGACGGGAAGGAGGTGAGCCGAGTGGTTGGGGCTAAGAAGGACGAGCTCGAGAGGAAGGTCAACACGTTCATCTCATCGTCTTCATCATACTAGCTTTAGAAGAGGGTTTCTGTGGTGGCTCCAGGTTGAAAATGTGGTATCATTATCTTATCGAAATGCTCCCAAATTGATGTGAAGTGGGGATAAACGAGTCTGGCCTAATAAACCTTCTGATACTTTGAATGTGAATGTATCTATCCATCTCATTTCCTGGACAATTCTACATGTGCCCTTTGGATTGTTCATCTGTCTGGATTCCATTCGTAGCACAGTTCCTTTGCTGTTCTCATTCAGGTTCAAATATTACTTGGTCAGCCTTGTCGACAACGACTACATGGATCTCTTTGCTGCGTTCAAGATCTGATATTCTGACGATGCGCTGATAGTCTGCATACTGGTGTACCGTACTACATTCTTGTTCGCAACAGTCCTCTAGTTCGAATTTTCCTGATTTGTATCGGTTTATCTGAACCATCCAGGCGTCCAGTTTCACGAGGGCCAAGCTTCACGCATCATGTGAGCTTCACCCTGTTCCTCTCTTTCCATGTGTTTCGTATGTTCGCGTCCAGTTTCACGAGGGCCAAGCTTCACGCATCACGCATCAATGCATCATGTGAGCTTCACCCTGTTCCTCTCGTTCCATGTGTTTCGTATGCTCCGTGCGAGTTTGCCTCTGCAAACTGCTTTTCGCGTGCTTTCAAACTACCTCATCGCGAGAATACCAAACTCACTGACGTGTGGCCCGTGCCCCTCTTTCCTTCCCTCACAGCGTTCTTTCCGCTCGCTCAGCAGTCAGCAGTCAGCCTTGGCGTCCGTCCCATGGCGCGAGCCGCGAGCAACCTCGGTCTCTCCTCCTCATTCGCCTAGTATCCAGAACCGTAACCGATCCGAACCTCGGTTTCTCAATCCGACTCCCATGGCGCTTCTTGCTACGGCTCCGCC
>LAPY01002292.1:0-11989 GCA_000970635.1 Eragrostis tef
AGGGTGTACGACGCGTCCGTCCTCGGGGAACCGGAGGCGGTGGCGGGGAAGGAGGCGAGGCGGCGGGTGTGGGAGAAGCTGGCGGCCGCGAGGGTGGTGTACCTCGGAGAGGCCGAGGTCGCGCCCGACCCCGAGGACCGCGTGCTCGAGCTCGAGATCGTCCGGGGACTCGAGGCCCGCTGCGCCGACACCGGGAGGGGACTGGCGCTCGCGCTCGAGGCGTTCCCCTGCGATCTCCAGCAGCAGCTCGACCAGTTCATGGACGGAAGGTACCGCAACTGCTGATCTTCTTCTCTGCGCTTTTGGCAAGTTATATCAGTTAAACAATTGCCTCCAATAGATTTATGGGTTCTGTTTTCATGTCAGTGGATTTGTGAAATAATTAGCTCAATTGTCGTCGCTGATCCCTGATTGTTCGTACTTCAGACCACGATTGCTGCCATGTGTATGTGTATTCTAGATTTACCGGTTTACATGTTATTGACACTGAAATTTGGCTAAGTTGTTGTAGCTGTAGGTTCGTACTTCATACCACGATTAACCTTCTTATGTCATTGTCCAAACAAGAATATCTTGATAACGTTCGACGGAATGTGCCACAAATCTCTATTTTCCAATGTCATTGATACTCTTGTCGAATATACTACAATGTGATGTCTTATCTGCTGTTATCTAGAAATGCAAGCACTTCTGAATCTGTTTAGATAATGATAACTTCAATTAATATTGTAAGGATCATGTCTATCAACTTTAGCAACAGCATAGTGTTCTATTTGTACCTTGTAACTGCCCACAGTCATCTGCTAGTCTTGTGCTGGTAATAGACCCTTGTGATTTATCCTTTACTCGTTCATGACAGTCTGAAGATTATTTATGTTAAAGCTTAGAATGATCATGGTGTTCCATTATATGGACTCATGTCAGTTTTTCTCCCCCCTGTACTATAGGATTTCATTTGCTTGATTACTTCGTCCATATGATCTTTCAACAAAAAAAATTACTTCGTCCATATTGTTGTACTCTCAATCAGTGGTTTACCTGATCATTATCAGATATTCTAGATGCCAAAAATGGTCCAGGGACAACATGCAAAAAGAGGGGGTAGTGTTCAGAGTTCAGTAGAAGTCCAAACGCTGGTGAACACAGTAGCTTTAATCGGGAAGAGTTTCCAAATAATGTTTATATAGTGCGCCTGTATAGCCTGTCTGAAACCGAGCTCATATATCTTTTGTGTTTGCTTTGGGCCATACAATGCATTATAGATTTGAAGGTATATGATTTTACGCTTCAGCTGGATTATTCTATCCACATATTTTATGTCAAAGAAGTTAGGTGTCCTTTATTCCATAACAGCCTAACATTAACCCAGGTTTCAAATTCCAGTTTCGAAAAAAAAAACCCTCAAGATCTGAAAACACAATAACAGCCTAACATGAACCTAGTTTTGAAACTCCTTGAATTAACTGCCTAAATGTTCTCTGAATACCTGCTGGGAAAACCAGCAACAACCCCAATCTGAATCCCTAATTTAAACAGCACCTGAACTTAGTGTGTTTGCTGCTCAATGATAACGTATTTATTATCACCATAGGCAAAGGACATGATTCTTTGTAGATTAAGTTTTGGTTGCAGCCTAACATTGACATTATGTTGCTGAAGATTGATAATCTATAAAGGAAAATTCACTTTTAAGTAAAATCAGAGGCTCTCAGATTTTGACAAGCATATGCTTTATGTAGGATTGATGGCAGCATCTTAAAGTTGTACACATCACACTGGCCGCCAGAGCTCTGGCAGGAGTATGAACCTCTTCTGAATTACTGTCGTGATTCTGGAATTAAGCTAATTGCTTGTGGAGCTCCTCTGGAGGTAATTGATAATTTTCAACAATGGTTTGTAATTATTGTGTGAATAATCCGTATCATTCTGCACCAGTGATTCAAGTCTTCTAATATAAAATACTTTTCAAAATTTTCCTAACAGATATTTCTAGAAATCAAAATAATTTTTGCGCTTTAAATTGCCATGCCATGTAACATGAAACGTTCTCACTGCAGGTTTCAGCACAATTGATATGAATGCATACACGATTGAGAATCTGGACAATTTCATACAAACTAATGAAATAGCCCTATTTTTCAAAGGAAAGATACAGTTTGCTTCTTATATTTTGACATGCATTCTGCTAATGAGTGTTGTATACCTTTACTGTTCTATGAATTGTTTTATGAGTTTATGTGCTTCCGTGTTCTATAGCAGTATATTTTATAGAACTTAAGGTTTCTTTGTTGAGCAGGTGAGAAGAACTGTCCAAGCAAAGGGGATTAAAGGCCTCTCTAACACAGAAAGAGAAGCATATGCCCCTCCAGCTGGCTCAGGATTCATTTCTGGTTTTATGGCTAACCCAGACCTGTCACTCATAGACAATATTTCATCAACGGGCTCTCCTTTTGACCGTACCTCATATTTATCTATACAAACAAGAGTAGTTGACGACTATACCATGTCCCAGATTATAATGAAAGAACTTAACAATGATCCTTCGCGGATGCTTATTGTTGTAACGGGTGCAAGCCATGTTATATATGGTTCACGAGGAATTGGTGTTCCCGCTAGAATATCTAAAAAGATGTCAAAGAAAGACCAAGTTGTCGTACTACTCGATCCTGATAGACAAGATATAAGGAGGGAAGGTGAAACCCCTGTAGCTGATTTCTTATGGTATTCAGCAGCTAAGCCTTGCAACAGAAATTGCTTTGACCGTGCGGAAATTGCTCGCGTTTTGAACGATGCTCGTCGGAGGCCTGAAGCTTTACCTAAGGTCCGCTGCTTCTTATTTTTTTTGACTCAATCCTTGTTAATTTCCTGTAGTCATGAAGCTTAAATAGCATGAACAATATAAGTTGCCACTTGCCATGACCAGTGCTGTATTTGTTACTCCGGTTTAAATTATTTGGAGAAGAACAGAGTGGGAAACTGATAATGATTTGGTCAGGGAAACATGCTACATAGCATATTTTCTCTATGATTTTGTTTTCATTATCAGTTATATTCAGCTTTTGATAAAGCTGTACTGGACCCAGGCCAGTAGGACTGGCCCTGGACATGGTTTTAATTCATGCCATGGCAAAGGGTAGCTAACAAAATGTATCACTAAACATTTATCCTGTGGAATATTTGTTTTTTATTACTCAATATAGTAAGACTTTTGTTCTGTGACACAAATATTTCTCTACTTTTACCACCTTATTTGATTGATCTTTCGCTAATAAACTGTTGCACTAAATATGGCAGGATCTTCAAAAAGGAATAGATCTCGGTGTAGTTTCACCTGAGATATTGCAGAACTTTTTTGACCTTGAGAAATACCCTGCCATGGCTGAATTGATTCATCGATTTCAAGTAAGAATTTTATTTGACATTTCATAGTTGTTCCTCTGTTATCAGTTTATTCAGTTGATCTGTATGAATGTCACTCTTTGATGGATTCACTTTCCTTGTGTTATAAACAGAATAAATTAGCAGAGCTGTCAGTATTTGAATATGACTTTGACTGAATTTCAATTAACTTCAACAGGGTTTCCGAGAAAGATTGCTGGCCGACCCAAAATTCCTACAAAGATTAGCTATTGAAGAGGCCATATCAATTTCAACAACTCTGCTAGCGCAGTATGAAAGACGGAAAGGAAGATTTTTTGAAGAAATTGACTATGTCCTTACGGATACAATTAGAGGATCTGTTGTTGATTTCTTTACAGTGTGGCTTCCTGCTCCTACTATTTCAGTCCTTCAATATGCTGATGATGGTTCTGGTCAGAGTTTGGAGTTTGTCAAAGGCCTTTTAGGACCATTGCCAGATAACGCTTTCCAAAAGAATATCTTGGGTCAGAACTGGAATTTGAACCAGAGAGTCACAGCAGTTTTAATTGGTGGTTTAAAACTTGCCAGTGTTGGGTTCATTTCTAGTGTTGGTGCTGGACTTTCCTCAGATCTTGTGTACGCAGCTCGAGGAATGGTGAAACCTTCAGTTAATGTGGAAGTAGGACGGAAGAGATCTCCTATCTGGAAGTCAGCAGCTGTTTATAGTTGTTTTCTCGGAACATCAGCAAATTTACGGTATCAGGTAAATTTTGATAGGATAACCAAGACATCCGGATCCATTTGATATATACTATATCGTTGCTACAAATCATCTAGCTTAAATTCTTCTACCTGAGGGGCAGCCTTCAGCGTTTTACTTATTTTTTGAACACTTCGTAAGGAGTTAGTAACTGTTTCTAAGTCACTTTCACGAGATCCTAACTTGTTTTGGACCAAACCATTAGGCCACCTTCCCAGTGCCACCCTTGTAATGTAGTAGTACAGCACAATATTGGTGAAGATGGATTATCCAGGTAGCTAGAGATAAGGTACAAGTAAAGTTGATAGATTTATAGCTAACAGAATTTATCGATGAACAAACTTTATTAATCAATCGTGAGGCTATTAGCTTATGCACATGCAGTCTTATCCTAAATGGTTTTAAACGGCCGTCTAAATGTGTGGAACACTAGACCATTTCCTAGACGGTAAACGGTGAGTGATCCATTCATTTTGAATCGCAGTTCATGGGACGTGTTTAAACACTAAACAAAGAAACGTGAGAACAGGATGCATGGGACGTGCGTGATCCATATCATCCATTCATGGCATGTTTTTTTAAAAAGAAAAAGAACAGGCCTGGTGAGTCGGACTGTGCCGCAGATGGGATGTTAGGGCCAATAGTAGAACAGTGTAATTAGTAGGAAGTACAAGGGGGGCAGGAAAGGAGTTATATGTTTCTCTTGTGAAACTGCTCTGCGCCCGTTTCTCACTGGTAGTGAAAAAACATGAATCGTTTCTAGTGTTTCTGTTTCGAAATGTCATACGAAATGGCACCGATTCTTTGTTTTACACAAGAAACTGGAGCGTCTCGTGGTGCCAAACACAAACATATCCTTAGTTTTATTGTTCACATATACATTTGCTTATCTACTCTATTTGATATAGAAGGTAATTGTCAGACCTGATGTTTAATTAGAAAAAGACCACCATGTAAAGTTTTGTGCTGTTACCAGCTCATCGAATGATTTTTGCAATACATAATTTGGCAATGAACAGCCTTATTCTGGGAAACTATTTACTAAATTCCCTTTTGACGTTATATATTATCATTTTGTGTTATCACAGTTTATCTAAATTTCTCTACAAATTGTGTTGAAGATCATTGCTGGCTTAGTGGAGTATCGGCTAGGAGAGAGCCTGGTGACATACTACAATCAACCACTTCTTGCTAGTCTCTTGTCCTTCGTAGCTAGGACAGCCAACTCATACTGGGGAACGCAGGTTCGAACATTTTCAACACATCTTTTGTTTTCTGAAATTGCTTCGGTAGTGTGTATTTTTTTCGAGCTTTAAGACTAAATAAATAGTCATAAGTTGGTCCATATTCTAATTCATATACTCTCTCAAGTTTGGATTGATTATCATTGTAGCTGCAAGTTGTCGCTCTAGTTTTTTTTAGGTAAATTGTTGCTTTAATTTTGGTACTCAGTTTCATCTAACACCACAACCAATATGAAATTAAGAGGCACTTTTAGTGGAAAGTCGCTGCTTCCAAAAAAAGAACATAATATCAACTGTTTGCAGAAGAAACCAACTTATAATAAACACTGTCTACTTTGGACCAGAGGTCGTACTGCTCCTAGCTACTAATTGCTAACATTTTTTTTTGATACTGTGCAAAGGAATTGTCACCAGTTGATTCTAATTAAGTTTACATCCTTGAAGTGGTTTCCCTGTCTATTTACGTATTCTCATGCTAACTTAATTCATCGATGATGCTTCTATATTTTCCTCAAAAAATGGTGCTTCTATATGCCATCTTAGGAAGAGAAGTGCTTAGTTTTGAAGCAAGCTTGGTACTTAACACAAGATAGTAACGTTCCTTATAGTAGCCTGTCTTTTTCCCCATCTCCTCACTGCCTGTTTGCTGCAGCAATGGGTTGATCTTGCGCGATACACGGGCCTACAAAAGAGTGAGGATAACCTACCTTCTGCCGAGGATTCCATGCCACCAGAAACAGAACCAGCACACTTAGATCATGGTGGACCAGAAGTACAGAATTTGGATGACAGCAGCAACAACAATAACCAGTCGTGCGGTCCCACCTAGTGATTTGGTGACTTCAAGGTGCCTGCAAAGTGCATAAACCATAGCTCATGGAAGTTAAAGAGACCCCCTTACTTCAAGGTTGAGCCTCACTCTTGAAGTCAGCAATTTGGAGGAACCTACAATCATACGTTTATTACTTTGTTATTTTTCTTTGAGTCCCAACAGAGTATACATATTGATTCTCATTTCCCTTTTAGAGTAAAAATATATTTCGTACATCAGTTAGGACTTGAGAGGATTCATGTAACTTCAGATGCTGTAAATTCAGGTTTATCTTGAAATAATGTTAGGTGAGTCCTCTTAGTAATCTTGACAGTTAAGTCTATTGTACCAGCAAATTCTGTAAATTCTTTACCTCAGAATAATATTAGGCGAGTCCTCATAGGAAGCTTGACAGGTATGCATGTTGCATTCAGATCTTTCTTCCTTTTTGAAGCCAGAAGTTACAGATTTTGAGCAAGTTTTCTTCGTCTTCGTCCCAACAATGGTGGTAGGTACACAACTTTCTTTTGGTATCATAAGCAAACTATTGATTCTTTTGGTATGGGTTTTTGTGCTGCTGGCCACCTATGTGTTCTGGTATGTTCGTCCAGTACACCCGTGCTTCGGGAGTTTCTTTAGGTTCTGATGGCTAGCCATGTGTCCATGGATTCTAATGTACGTGGCATCTCTTCCTTAGAGTTATGTCTATATATATATAGGACGTGCAGTTATCACTCTTCTGTAGGACAAGGAAGTTGTCAAGATCGATTCAAAAGAGAAGTCTTAAACCTCAAGGTTTCAGGATGGCGAGTGCAAAGGCGATGGGGCAAGTGGAGCAGGACCACTTCGTTCTGAAGAGCGGGCACACCATGCCGGCCGTCGGGCTTGGCACTTGGAGGGCAGGCTCAGATACTGCCCACTCCGTTCAGACAGCTATCACCGAGGTACAACTCCATATCCTCTCCATCATGCTTCAGTTAGTTTATTCCTTTTTACCTTCTCATAATTAGGAAAGAGGTAGCCTTAGAAAAATGGTAAATTGACAGATTAGGATTAGTGTGCTGGAAACAGATTACAACGTTTTGCAGTCCTGGTAGATTGTACTGATTTGTGGACATGTAATTCCGACGTTAGTACCCACAAACATCTGAAAATGAAATATCAGACTGTCTTCCGGAGGTGAACTGCTGAAACCTTCCGGAGTAGCACTACTTGTACATGCAGAAACTGCCATACGTGTAGCAGTAAAGAGCCCTCTAATCTAACAATGCAAATTAATTGCAGGCTGGATACAGGCATGTGGACACGGCTGCTCAATACGCAATAGAAAAGGAGGTACGCATCAAAACAAAATTATGTTTCTACATTAGCCTAGCAGGACACTAGGTGGCATGTCGTCAAATGATCTGATAATTTTCAGGTCGGCCAAGGACTTAAAGCTGCGATGGAGGCTGGGATCAACAGGAAAGATTTATTTGTAACATCAAAATTATGGTACGTATATCATATATGCTCAGTTAAAATTTCTCTGATAAACAAAACATAGTTATTAATAGTTTTTTTCTCATGTGAAATTTGTTCAATATTTGGCTACTTCAGGTGCACAAACTTGGTTCCGGAGAGGGTTCGGCCAACACTAAAGAACACACTCAAGGATTTACAGTTAGACTATCTCGATCTCTATCTTGTAAGAAACCAGCCTTCTTATTGATTATCGCAACCTTTTACAGTTAGTAGCTTTTATTTTGAATGCCGAAGGACAATATATATGGTTTAGGACATTATAATTTTGTTGCAGGTTCTATATTGCTGTTGAGATCATGTAAAAGCTTGGGCATTCACTCGAAAAACTTTGCATACTGAAACAGTGAAACGGAGCATTTCGTTTTCACTATAAAAGAATCTACTTACATTGATAAATGAATGCAGATCCACTGGCCGTTCCGGCTAAAAGATGGGGCACATATGCCCCCAGAAGCTGGGGAAGTTCTGGAATTTGACATGGAAGGAGTATGGAGGGAAATGGAAAACCTTGTCAAAGATGGACTAGTTAAGGACATCGGTGTTTGCAATTATACAGTTACCAAGCTCAACCGGCTGATGCGGTCAGCAAATATTCCACCTGCAGTATGCCAGGTGGTGAACCACTCAAATTGATTCTGTATTGCCAACATATTTGAATTACTGAACTAATCCTTTCTTGATTTCAAACAGATGGAAATGCATCCTGGTTGGAAGAACGATAAGATTTTTGAGGCCTGCAAGAAACTTGGGATTCATGTCACTGTAAGATATTCCTTATGTAAATCAGAAACTACATTCCTCAAAATGAAATTAAGCTATGACAATTATCTCGCTCGTTTTGAAACTAAACGCTTAATGTCATGTTTATCTGTGCCATTTTGCAGGCTTACTCTCCACTTGGTTCTTCAGAAAAGAATCTAGCTCATGATCCAGTTGTCGAAAAGGTTTCTGAACAAATCTAATCGTTTTTCAGTTGAAATAGAACTTTTCATTTACGTGTGATGAATCTAACTCTGATTCCAATCATTAACTACAGATAGCCAACAAACTGAACAAGAACCCAGGGCAGGTGCTCGTCAAGTGGGCTATCCAAAGGGGTACGAGCGTTATACCCAAATCCTCCAAAGATGAAAGGATCAAGGAGAACATTCAGGTGTTTGGGTGGGAGATCCCTGAGGAGGACTTCAAGGCCTTGTGCAGCATCAAAGATGATGTGAGTGCGCCATAATTTCTATGTTTAAGCATAAACTGACACATCATAAGCAGAGAAAAGATGATTATTGAAAGTTGGGCTACTGTGAAAAGCTTACTATTTCATATTATTAGAATCTCGATAGACTTATCGGCATCAACTGAGATTCCCAACATGTTAGTTTCTCTATTGCATATGTTAATCATCTTTCAGGGTATCCATCAGGCCAGTGAGATAAATCCATTTTGCTCCAAAAAAAAAGGGGGTTTTCAGATAGAGGCACATCGAGCATCTTTTGATCTGGTTACTGCGGCAGCTAGTTGTTCTTAAACACCACACTTAATTATAGTGAACAAAACCTGGCTTGTTTGAATTAGTTTATCGTTTTTGCCTGATCTAACGTGGGTGCACCTTGACATTGCAGAAGCGAGTCCTGACCGGCGAGGAGCTCTTCGTGAACAAGACCCACGGGCCGTACAAGAGCGCGTCTGAGCTCTGGGACCACGAGGACTAATTCAGCTGCCGTGCCACCAGATTCCATCATCGTTGCAGCGAAATAATGGATGCCGATGCGCCAAGCAGCATGCTCCTGCTGTGCTTTGTCAAATGCAAGTGTGTGTTTGCGTCACCCTTCCAGCTCTCCTGTACTGTACCATAAACTGAATAAACATGGCAATGCGGTTTGCCGTTGGCCTTTCGTACAATCGTACTTGCTTCCTCGCTTGCGTTGTTTGCCTTGCTCAAGAGGTAGTGCTATGTTGCATCGAGCATCCTGCCCTGCTGCTGGTGAAGTGGGTGGCCATGCAAATTGCAGTTTTACAAACTACCGAGATTCCAGTTCCGTTTCTATAGGATCGAAATGTGCTGTCTCGATTACCAAGTGTGCTATGGACCACTAGGAAAACGTTCATCTTAAGCTCAGATGGTACTTTGCTTTTTGTATTTTGAGACAAGATGGTACTTTCAAGTACCATTATCACCTGCAGGAATCGCAGGACATGTCTCGCAAACCACAGAAAAAGAAAGCGGCAGAACGTGACATCCGGCCGGCACGACCTGTACGGTACGGCGCCCGGAAGCACGGGACCGTATGCACGGACGTTTTCTATACCCGTTATCTTTGTTTCGGGTACGGAGCAGAATTTTGTAAGGGTGGTCCCCCACGGCGAGGCAGTGGTGGGGCGAGAGAGTCAGTGACACTGCAACTGACACGCCAGGTTGTCCGTCACGGCCCAGGTTGGCCAGCCGCGTGGGCCCGGCTCAAATGATAGCACAGGAGATTGGATCTGTTGGGCGCATGCCGAGGTGGCCGGTGGCGCTGTCGTTAGATGCTCCGGCCCGCGAAGCTTCCCGGCGCCTTCGTCTCATCCTTCGTTCGTCTTCGTCCCCGTGCACGTGGGCGTTCTTCCCGGCCGGGCCGTCACCTCTTCCTCACCTGCTGCTCGTGCGCCGCGCCGTGTCCCGGGAGTGCGAGCGATCCATCGAGCTACGTACTCCTGCGGCACCCTTATTAGCACGGAGACTAGACTTTGAGTCTTTGACGATGACGTGAAGGTAAGCTAGCGGTCCAGACGTACTCCAAAACGAACGACAAATGTTTGCAATAGTGGTGGGAGGTAAGCACGAGAAAACTGCTATAACTGGGTAGCGATATGCACGCAAAATTAAATGTATCGAAGAGGGATGCACGAAATGCACGCAAGAGGAGTGTTTCTTTCAGGTGCTTTTTGTTAAAAATAGGAAGGAGCCTTATCTAAAAATAGGTTAAACTATGAAGCTATGAAATGGTAGCTTTACTGGCTTTCTTTCACAACCGCGCTCTTTACTTTACATATTTGTCCCTATAAATAAGGAAAAGCTGCTGAAAAAGCCGTTTTGCCAAACGTTTTGGGCACAACCGCAGACACAGCCAGCACAACCGTTTTTCTAAAGAAGCCACAACCACAGCCCTACCAAAGAGGCCTTAAATGTAGCGATATGAACGCAAAATTAACGGATGCACGATATGCACGCCATAGTTGCTACAACTGGGTACGTCGATATGCACGCAAAATTAAATTTTATCATGTTTCTAATTTCTATAACAACGGTGCTACAAATGAGTCATTCCACTCATTGGCGGACCTCACTACATTCAAAGACATTCAACTGAATGCCCACAATTTTGAAGAAGTCATAGAGTATATAAATATGTACTACCTGTTTCACTGTTTGTACATGTATCGAAGCTGATGTCTTCTCTCCCTGTCTCAAAACAACCTTTTGCTGGTCTACTTTCTCTCCTTAATGTCCTGTACACTGACCAATACCATCGATGTGCGTCATTTTGTCTAGCTAGTAGTATTGCGCAAATTACGTCAATCAAGAGGGAGCGTCGTCCCATCGTCTCGGCTCCTCCTCATACATGATTCTTTTTCCTTCCCTTACCATACGCATCAGCTAGGTCAGCACGAACGAATTAACATCACACAAGCTCATCTAGTTCACAAGTCCTTATACTGTCCAGTGCTAAATGAAATGCCCATTGGTTCTGTTTGTATCCATAGAAAAGAAGAAAACCAAGACATTTTGATTTGAACTTTTTGTGGGAAAGGGCTAGCAAGATATAGAAAATTTCAATATGAAGGTTCTGATTGTGAGATAATTTGAGTTTGATGCCCAACCATCAATTCCTGAGTCGGCCACTGGTTCGACTTGAGACTTGAGATCATATGAAACGTTAATACATAGACCTTGCATTAGCGGTGGAAGGTAAGCACGACAAAATTGTTATAAACGAGAAAAACATTTCATTTCTCAATAGATAGGCGATGGGGGTGGGGCTTATGCCCCCCTTCCTTGTCGGTTAGAGGCAATATACTCCCTCCTACTCGGAATTCTGGTCGTTCTAAGCCAATGAAGCGTTTTCACAATTCTAGTCGTTCTACGAAAAGAGCTCAATTCTGGACGACTTTGCCCTTCGGCATGCATTGTCCCGAGACGCTTTCACGCTTGCAATTAACCACAGTGCTCCAGCTCCCAACGCCTTGTCTTCAAAGCATACAGTGCAGCAACAGCACGCACGCACGCCTCGCCGCCATGGCTCCCGCGCCCCTCAC
>LAPY01002292.1:49941-61903 GCA_000970635.1 Eragrostis tef
GCGGCCTGCCGGCGGCGCCACGGGTGGACAAGGCGACGAGCCACCTGCTGCAGGGGCCCGACTGGGCCGTCAACCTCGAAATCTGCGACACCCTCAACGCCGACCGCTGGTGAGCGATCGCCTCCATCCATCCTTGTGTCCTGCTGTCCTTCTCGCTTGCTGGGGTTTGCCGCGCCGTGGTTGTTTCGATGGTTGTGCGGGGAATTGAGACGGAAGGCTGGAGCTAGCTGCTAGTGAGGGTGGGAATTTTCTTGTTTCGCGTTGCTGGACCAACGGCGCTGCTTGGGGTTTTCGTTTGGGGGCCGTTGACCCGATTGGTTACGTGGTTTTGGGCTAAAATTTTGGAGCGATTTGGGTATTGTTGCTGCCTTCGCGAATTTTTAATGAGATATTTTTTTTCAGAAAAATAGCCTCCAGCATATGTGGCTTTAGGTTACCTTTTTTAGTGTCGATTATTATGCTATTGGCAGGGCATCAGGCGTTAAGCTGAGGACTTTGCATATTAGCTTTAGCATAGGGCCATGGGTTCAGACGAGCTGAGGAACTTTAGCTTGAGCTCAGGTTAAATCCTACCTGCCTCCACCGAGATATGTCTAACAATTGTAATGGAATATGCGTGGGGGCGATCGTGTGGCTATGGTGCAACCTGCAAAGGGGCTTAGCTTCATAAAGAGGGTCATAACGATGTTGTCAAGTATTGGTGCTAAATGCAAATTCTTGCTTGGTGCTTTTCATTTGGTGTTTTTATTTACGACACAAGGTGCTGCTCTTAGAGATTTCTGGTCTGCTTTCAGTACCTGCACAACTGATAACAGCGTTCCTTGCTCGTGATTAAAATGATTATGAATGTCTATTCTGTTGGGTACTGGCTAACTATGTTGAAATCAGACATTTATTTGAAACTTCATGTTGCACGAGGTTGCATTGTTCCACAGAATACGATTTATCTTTCATTTTGTCAGAAGGCTGCCAAGTCTGAACTGTTAAGCTATACTCTGTTCGGCATTTGTTGTCGTTTCAGACAGGAACTTTGTGCTGGCTGCAAGACAAATTGTTTGGTCGGAATGACATCAAATACCGAACGGAGGGAGTACTCCCTCTATTGGGCGTATTAGGATTTGAAATGTCTTTAGAAGTACCTTATGACCATTAGTGTCCTACAATATGGTATCAGTTGTTATAAACTCCCTATCTACTATGAAAGATTAATAGGTTGATAGAACTTTAATTAATTTTTGGTCAAATTTTGAAGTTTGACTTTAGAGATTCTAACATTTCCTTAGAAAGAAATGTAGCAATACTATATCGTTTAAAGCTTATCGATGAGACACACACACACAGCATCTTGCACAATTTTACTTATGATTTCACATGCTGAGGACTAATGTGTTGTCGTTCTGCAACAGGCAAACAAAGGACGTGGTAAAAGCAGTGAAGAAGCGGTTGCAGAATAAGGACCCCAAAGTTCAATTCTTTACCTTGACGGTGCACACTATTTAATTCATGCTTTCATCAGTGATATTTCTGTAATATATTCTGTTGAAATATTTTTTCTGCAACCTCCACTTTGTTAGAGCTAATATCAGCTACTGGTATTTTCAACTTTTCTTCATACAATTTGCCATATCTTTGCAGCTGTTGGAGACAATGATGAAGAACTGTGGTGAGTATGTTCATTTTGAAGTAGTTGAGCAGCATGTTTTGCAAGAAATGGTCAAACTTGTCCAGAAGAGGGTACTCTCCTTATTTCTTCTCCTCTTGTTGATATCGTCACGGTGCTTAAGTTTTCTAAGAGAATCAAAGATAGTTTAATTGGCTTAAAAAGCATACAACATAGATGGATATTCCTTTTCATGATGGTAAAACTGTTAAAAACTTTGATTAGGTAACCTTTACAATGGCGAGGGTACTTAAAAGTTATTTTTCACCTTGTTTATCATCATATTTGTGTTGATAGTTTGCACATTTTATTTGTGTACGACAGAAGGCACCTGTGCATTTTGCGCTATTAACAATCAACAATTGTCACATAGGCCTTTAGAGTGAATATCCACTAAGTACATGTGTATTCACCGATTGATCAATCAGCAGAGCTGCTCAGGTTAATTGCACTATTGTTGTTTAAAGTTACCTGATTGGTATTTAGCTTGTAGCCTTGTGTGGTCCAGAATCAGTTTGGCCATTCAGGTCACATTTGCCTTAGTTTCCACTGAGTTCAATATATGTTTTATTTCCATTTTACTAATAACTCATTTCATCAGTAAATTATTAAATTTCTGTCAAAACATGATTCTTCGTTCAAGTAACTTTTAAATATATGACAAAGCTCATATTTGCACTTGACATTCTTTCAGACCATAGTAGTGGCACTAGGCCACTTCGCTTTGTGGATCTGTTGTTGTTCGCCACAAATTATTATTCATTTAGATCTTCTATTCATTTTCTTTTTATGTAAAACATGATGGTTATAGTTTTGGATTTCTGAATATACTTGCAGCACGATATGCAAGTGAGGGATAAAGCATTATTACTTCTGGATTCATGGCAAGAGGCATTTGGCGGACCTGGAGGCAAGTATCCACAGTATTACTGGGCATACATTGAACTAAAGGTATGAAAAAAAAAAACTAACTCTTTGTTTGCCTGGTGGGCTAATGTTTCCATTATGAACTTTGCATTGTGCTGTGGAATCAAGTTGTCATAAAACGTTTTGAAGCTAAAACCTAGCCCGCGAGAAATATCCGCAGCACAGCGGCATATCATTATTTAGCTGTTTACATCTTAAGGAATTATGGACCAAATTTTGATTGTATTCTCTTGTGGTGAAATCTTTTTCAGAGATCAGGAGTAATGTTCCCACGTCGTCCTGCAGATGCTCCTCCAATATTTACTCCTCCCGCTACACAGCATTCCCAAGCCTACGGTTCACCTAGATATCCTTCTGGTAGTCTGAATGAGAGAATGACATCTGATGTTCAAACACTGAGGTTGCTATCTTCTATAGTACTGGCTTATCTATTTGTTCTAATTGTAGCTTCCTGATTTCATTGCTGCATTTTATGCCTATAACCTTTTCTTTTTCTCTTTTCAGTTTAGAAGGCTTGAACAATATTAGAAATGCAACAGAACTATTGTGTGATATGGTGAACGCTTTGAATCCTGCTGATCGCATGGCTGTTAAAGATGAAATCATCACAGATCTTGTTAGCCAATGCCGCTCAAATCAACAAAAGCTCATGCAGTTGGTCAGTTCCACAGGGTAAGTTGATCACTCTTAGATTATACATAACTGCATTCGATATGCAGAGCTACGAATACTGCTAAGTGGTGGTGTACACATGTTGTGCATCACAGAGCCTAATACGTGAAACTTTGTGGTGGTTGTTGAAATTAGGGACGAGGAGCTATTAAAGCAAGGGCTAGAAATAAATGATCGCTTACAGAGCATACTGGCAAAACATGATGCCATTGCATCTGGTTCTCCATTACCTGTTGAAACAACTAGTCAAGAAGAGTTACACAGAGAGGACCCAGTGCCACAGCCATCGACTCCTCCAATTGCAAAGGATAAGGTTGTGGATGAAGATGAAGATGATGAATTTGCTCAGATAGCAAGAAGGTACTCAGTAGCCTGTACGAGGCAGACGTTAGAGAATCTACACTTTCCTGTTTTCTTTTCTTTTTGCATGGGGATTAGCAACTAATACTTGTTGCTTACAAATTTGCAGAAAAAACAAATCTGTGATAAGCAGCGATGAGGCATCATCCAGTGTTGGTGATCAAGCTCTTGTACCTCTTGATCCAGCACTTTCAGAAGTCTCATCTTCGGTTGCAAGCAATGCAATTGTCCCCCTTGATTCAAGTTCTTCTAGTGGCACTAGGACAAAAGAGCAGGATATGATTGACCTTCTCAGCCTCACCTTGTACAGTCCTCCAGAAGCATCTCAAGATTCTTCAACACAAAATGGCTCTCAGCAGAGTCCCGTGTCAAATGGGACAGAAGTACTGCCAAACCATCAGCCTGCTGCTGTTGATGGGCCAAATTATGCTTCCAACAACCAGGCTTATCCAACAAACCAGGGATATGCTCCATACAACAACTATGTTGCACCTTGGGCCCAAACCGGAGTTACCGGACAGGGTACACAACCTGGAGCATATCCGACTCAACCCTCACAGTATGCATCTAGCTTTCTGGCACCACCGTGGGCTACGCCTGCAACTGCCAACTCAACAAATCCTTTTCAGCCTGCGACATACCAAATGCCAAACCCTCCTGCTGCTTCTGTTGCCCCTCCAGCTACCTATTCTGCTCCACCACAGTCGTATGCTACTCCTTCATTGCAACATGTGTCATCTCCAACCTCCAGGGCGATGCAAATATACAACCCTTATGCTTCTCAAACAAACAATGGCCCGAGCATATCATCAGATGCTCGAATGAATGGGAATCAGCGGCCAAAAGAAACTCCAGCTGTGGCTCCCAAACCTTACTACATGCCAGACAATTTATTCGGTGATTTGGTTGATGTGAAGAGTTTCTGTACAGGAAATAAGATGAATAGATCGACCAGCATGCCTAGCCCGAAGGGTGGTGGTCAGCCTATGATAGGTGGAAAGAAATAGGTCTCCCAAGCCCAAATTTAGATCCTCATAGTTTAATTAGGTATTATTGTTTGGCTTGATGTATATTTGTTGTATATCCGAGCTCCCATGTTGGTTACATTGATTAATTTCTGGTTTGCAGCTTGTTTATTTTTATAGAGATTGTAGAGCATCACGGCAGAGATGAGCAGTGACATACTCGTGAGGGTGGCCTGTTAACATAACGTAACAGATATTATCTGTTTCTTTGCCATTGAGCATTTTGAATCATTGCACATTCATTCAATGGGCATACATTTTCAGATTCTGGATGAACTGCTTCATGACTAATCTGCTGGAACGACTGTTTTGTTCCCCTTTTGCATTGACAGTGGTTTGTTTTCAGGATAATAACTGGAAAATAACTTTGAGAAACTGGCGCATAGAAATCATTATTAAGAACTTCATATTGGTCACGGAGGATACAGAATGACAAGTTGAATTATTAGGAACAGCAGTTTGAGCTGGTGAGCATCATGGCCTCTGGGTTTGCAAGGACAGATGAGACAACGAGGTGCTGTCTCACAAATCGCCTCTTATTTATGGATGGCAAACCCATGCGAATTGATCGAAGGATGTGCATGCAGCTTTGCCCTGCCTCACAGCTTCGAGAGAGCAATGTCCATCACTTCGATGAAGAAGTCTGCAACGCGAAGTTGTTCATCATTCCATGACACAATTACGGATCTGATATTTAAGATCTACCTGGAAATGGGTTAACAAATAACCTGAGAAGCGGATCTTACCGGAGTCCTCTTTGGTGAAGCACAACGGTGGTGTTATCCTGAACACGTTCCCGTAGAAACCACCCTTCCCAACCAACACGCCCATCTCTGTGAAGAAAAAAAAAAGGCGGCCCCAGATCAGAGATAGAGTTCTGTATCTAGCTGCAGACCTGGACTAGGCGTCAAAGCTCAACGCGCGCACCTTTCATGTGGTTCATGACGTGCGATATCTCAGCTTTGGCCGGGGTTTTGGCTTGGCGATCCGTCACCAGCTCAACTCCAAGAAGAAATCCTCTTCCTCTAACATCACCAATGACTAGAGAACAGACAGGAAAAATTTAAGTAGTTAGTTGTGAAATGATCAAAATGTCCGCGGTTTGAATGATTTCGTATTTCTGTTTTAGTACTTACTGTCGTGCTTTTCTTTTAGCATGTTAAGCCGTTCCTTCAGATAGGAGCCTACAACAAACGCATTCTCCTGGAGCTTTTCTTTCTCGAGTACTTTGAGAACAGCGTGCCCGCCTGCAGTGCTGACAGGGTTACCGCCAAATGTGTTGAAGTAACTTCTGCGGGTCAAGACCTGCGCGATCTCAGGGGTTGTCACAACAGCACCTATCGGTATGCCGTTTCCGATACCCTGAAGATCAAGAACAGGAACATATGAGTATTGGCTTGATGCACCACAGGTATTATTTGGTGAGCCGATTAGACATCATGAAAAGGATAGAGTCTGAACATCGTCGGTGGTTTTTAAACTTCACCTTTGCCATTGTAACTATGTCTGGGATGACCCCTTGCGCTTCAAATCCCCAGAAGTGGCTTCCAGTTCGTGCAACTCCGGCCTGAACTTCGTCAGCGATGCAGAGGCCGCCAGCTTTCCTTACCATATCATACGCTGCACGCAAATATCCTGGCGCCAATTCCACTATTCCGCCAACTCCTGTATGCTGCAGGCAAGTATCCTGGCGCCAATTCCACTATTCCACCAACTCCCTTCAGAAAAGAATATTTCTTAGAGAAAGATTCAGCTTCCATTGAATGATAATGGCGAGATGATGCTTTGATGTTGACAAACCTGTATGGCTTCTGAAATGAAACCACCAACTCTCCCTGTAGTCCCAAACTCAATGATTTCCTGAACATCTCTAGCATATTTTTCTCCATCTGATCCAAAAGCACCTCTGTAGGGGTCTGGGTTAAGTGCATGGTGCACTCCTGTCTGGGCACGTTATAAATAAGCAATCACCATGGTGTTTTCGACCGAAAAAAAATATAATGCTGATACAAAATACAGTGGCACAAGGAACAAGGGACCAAGTAGCTATGGAACTTCAGTAGCACCCATTATTCCAGGTGAAATCTTGTGTAACATAAAGGAAACAGGCACCAACCTGAACAACATTAAATTTCCAGTTCGATTGAGCGGTAGCACCCATTGTTCCAGCTGCATTCCCATGGTATCCATTCCTAAGAGAGATGATATCATGACAACCGGTGTAAAGCCTTGCAATCATCAGTGCAAGTTCATTCGCTTCCGTGCCAGAATTTGTGAAGAACACAACCTGAAAGAACAATGTCAGCTTCCATGAGGCTGAATCACCCAAAAGATTATGTGCATTTCTTAGCTTCAGATACAGAAATATGCAAAGTTATTTTCTAGGCTATCATTACCTTCAGATTGCCTGGCATTTTGGATGCCAATGCCTCAGCAAAATCAGCAATTGCATGATTGAGATATAAAACTGTGGAGTGTTGGATCCTCTTTGCCTGGTTGACCATGGCTTCAACAATATCAGGGTGGCAGTGACCACAACAAACAGTTGCAATGCCACCGAAAGCATCCAAGTAACGGCGACCATCCTCGTCAAATAGGTACTGCATCTTTCCATCAACTATGTTCAACTGCAAAAGTAATCATGATCATCTTTCAGTATTGGAACTCTTGGAAAATGCAGTAATGTTGTGGCACTGCCAAAGAGCCAACAACATCAGCTTGGATTGCTTAATCAGAAAAAAGGAGTTAAAACTGGAAGTACTATAAATCTATAACACTGAATCCTACTAGAAGTCATCCAGGCGGTCTCATCCTTTTCGTCCAACTTCATCAAATTGAATAAGTATCCACTTCGAAAGTGTCTAATGCATGGCACACGTGTTTCTCTCTAAGTATGGCACATGAGTTCCCATGCGATCGGAGTCAGCAAGTTAGGTACACTGTTAATCAGGAATCCAATAGACCTTTTGTTTATGACCTACTTCGGCAGTGCATGTGCAGTTTAGTTTTGTGTTGTAAGTTTAACCATGCATTTTTAGAAACAGAGTAGCAAAAGACATAATGGTGCGAATTAGTCACGAGATCATGTAAGTTTGTAGAGCATATGGACCCTGATTTTCTTTATTACATACTCCCCAATACAACAGGGCAGCTATCTATTTCTACAAATCAGCATAAGGCCTCAGCCTATCTCCATATATCACCAATCACGAGAATGAAAAACAAGCTCACTTCTCGTCCACACTTGCTAATTTACCAGACTAAAAAAATTCTGCTAGCATACATACAATTTATGTGTCACCAGTTAAGTGGTCTACTTAGATAGTACAATATCTTTGTACTTAATTCACTCAAGTTTCAGGGCTGCAGACTACAGAGTGCCATCCCACAATGTACAGCAGGGAGAGTGGTACTCTGCCAGCAATGCACAATTATGGCCACTAGCATCATTGGAGATTCCTAAGGATACCCTGGGACAAATCTTAGCTATATGACGATCAGATCTCATCTCATCTTACTTCAGACTTTAGATAAGATCAGAGCACATGGCGGTATGGCATTCCCACCAAACCTATCATAAACGACAAAAGTCGCTATGCAAACTGGACTACCAAGAAGACGACATTTCCCGTTTAATAAAGAAACTAAAAGCGACCACCAAGAGATCATCTTTCAGAGAAGTTGCAAAGTTTACGAAATATAAGAAATTTAAAGTTTCATATGTATGATCATCTAAAAACTTTGTTACAGTATTGTACTAGGATCAAATGTTGCAGTTCGACAGTTCAGCCTAACTGATCCACTATCCGAACGATGCTGTTTCCCACGGGAAAAGATCAAAATGGACAGGTAAACCCCACAGTATTTCCCCCCCTTTTTTTTTCTCCCAATCAAACTGGTTCCTTCCCGTGAAATTGGAGTGGTGATGAGGGACGGCAAACGTACTGGGCGGTCGTAGAAGTGGAAGAGGGAGGGGCTGAGGAACTCGGCCCGCTTCCGGAAGATCTCCTCGGCCCGCGGCCCCTCGTACGGCGGCGGCGTGTAGTCGAAGTGCGGCATCTTCGGGGCGTAGCCATTCTCCGGCGCCGCGACCGCGGCCGCGGCGGAGAGGCTGGAGTTCGCCCGGCGAGTGGCGAGGGCGGCCTGGAGGAGCCTCCGGGAGGAGGCGAGGCGCTGCATGTCCGGCGCTTGTTCTCTCTCTGCGGGTGGGGCCTCCCGGAGCGGCTCGTGTAAGCGGTGAGCTGGTTGATGATGGTGGAGGCCATGGCAATGTCTATAAATAGATGGGTTTGCAGGTGGGACGTTTGAGACGATGGTGCGTAAATGACCAATTTGCCCTTCCATGCTCTCTGGAGGTAGTTTGGTGTGAGGCTAAATTAGTAAATCTCACATACATTTCGCTAGAAACAGTATAATTTCAACAGGGTTACAGAAATATAAATGCTGAGATTAAATTATAGAAAAAAATAAATGCTCCACTATATGCAGTACGGCAGAAATACAAATTATTAATTTATGTTTTCTGCAAATTATGACAGGCCATACGGTTCCTATCTTATTTTCATCAGTATTCCACGAATTTATTTCCCTATCAATGAAAGGAGCACCAGGTTAGCTTGGAGGAAATATGCTCACGAGCCGCTCCTTTCCTAGATTGTCAGTGATGGGTGCGTTTCAGCACCAGTTAAAATTGTTGCTATCATTTTTCTTTTCCTGCCAACTAGTCGATGTCCCACGCAGTAGAGTCGACATGTATGGGTGCGTGCCATGGACGACGCTCCTCAGTGAGCATGGGTGAACTGCAAAAATAGTACCGCAAGGGAAGTCGCTCTTCATGAAGTCCTGGACCATGATGAGTCCGTGAACAAATTAAATTTTATCCTGGAATAGTAATGGGTAACTTCTTCTATTCTCGATCTAAATAATTAAGGCCCCGTTTGTTTCTTTTAGCACTAAATTTTAAAAGGCTCTATAAATAAAGTCTAATGACAAAACCTTTTTACAGATGTTATACCTTTACGAGACGAATCTAATGAGTCTAATTGATTTATGTTTTGCTGCAGTAATGCTACAGTAACCGTCGTCTAACCACGTCTTACTTACCCTCGTTAGATTCGTCTCGCGAATTAGGCCAGGGGTTATGCAGTTAGTTTTGTAATTAAACTTTATTTAATACTCTTAAATGATAAGATTATTTTGTTTAGACTCTTCTAAATTTTAGACCCCATGAAACGAACACCCTCTAAGTAAAATAGACCCATGAAACGAACTGAGCTGATCTGTGTCAGAAGTAAATTCTGCAACTTTTACCACGCAGGTTCAGTTTCGAAGTCAAGAGTGCACTTACCTATAACCTACCTCTTGCAAAATCAACTGGTGTGTGATAGGACGATGGTCCTTTCTAGAACCATCTATTGGTTGCTTATCCTAATGGCTTATCATGGAGGTACTTTGAGGTCCCCGGCGACACCTCGCGTGCGGAACAAAGCAAACCTGACTGCGACGCCCGAGATGGACGATCAGAGCCGCTGCCACCTAGTTGCGGTTGTTGCAGCTAGTTAAGCTTTTGAAGAAAACGATAAAATGTACGCGTCAATTATATTACAGTACTTCTCCTAGTCATGACATGGTGTTTCAAGTTTTGAACCGTGACGAATGCTGACGTGTTAATGCATCTTTTTTTGCCCTGAATTTCAATGGAGTCGAGATGTTGATGTGACCGTGCAGAAACTGAACTTCCATTTTCTTTATTTGCATATCTCTTCTCCAGATTGAATTACTGACTTGTACTAGTAGCTAAGGTCAGCTCTTTCTTTACATGCATTGTGAGTCTCCTCTACAAGACGAACTATTTTTATTCCTGCAAGCGTTTAAAAGTGCAGTACGCTGTGACATCTGAAGTTGGATATACATAGCTCAGATCACACCTGCTTTTTGCGAGATTTTGATAAGGTTTCTGCAATTGTATTGGGTTGCGCTGGTGCTCCATCCCTTCAATTATCGATCAGCTCGTTCAGCAAAGAATGGGCTCGCTCCAATCGGTGCCGAGTCACTGTCCTCATCCTATCCAATCGAGCTGATGTGCTTGGCTTTCTTGTTCTTGCAGTCGGTGACAATCAACCAAGTTGGGCTCGCGTGAAACGTAATTGATGATGTGTAGGCTGATTAATATAGCATAGTACGTGAAGTCAATTGGTCGTCAGAGTTTCAGGCTTTCAGCAACCAGCGTTCTCTTTCGTGGTAAGACGTACGCACATGAAAAACGTCTAAAACACCTTGCTTAATCACCTTGCAAAATCGAACTACTAGGCGGGTCAAGCTGGCGCGCGAGGAAGAAAAGTTATCTTCCCTTGGTTTCGTTCGGAGTGAAAGGAAAGGACCAATGTAAGGGCCGATTGATGATGATCGTTCGTTTGGCCTCACACGTGCACGCTCACGCTGCCCGCCCATCTGGATCAGTAGGTTGGAGTGAAAGGACGAGCGTGGCGCAAGGAGCTGGATTAGCAGATGTCATGCATGACTTGTGCAAGGGAATCGGCCGATGGCCGCTGCCGAGTGCTGACTCGTTTGTTTTGTTTGTACCTTTGTATCAGTAGGCTCGGAGATATGCCTCTGAGAAAGAAATTGTCGGTTGGTCGATGTGATCGAAACGTAGTTTACTAGTACAGCCTTTTACACGCACTCCCTTGTTTAATCCAGTGTTTCTTCTCGAAGTATTTGTTTTTTAATCAATTTTTTTTTCTTACGGTTATACCACTTCTATGTTTTGGTGTAGTTTTTGAAAATTTTACTAAGCCCAAATCGAGACACGCTGGAGGTAATGGGCCAATTGCTATCACATGTTGGCCCGCCATCACACTTCACACAGGCTTGATAATCCAGTCCACCCATCTCAAGCCTTTAGTCTGTTGTTCAACATAGAAATAGCTACGTAATTTCGTAGCGTAAGTGCTTGGGCGGTTGGGCCGCAATCTGGTCTCGAGGACTCGTAATGGGCGCGCGCCGGCCACTTTGCCAAACTCCTCGGCGGGGGCGGCCTACGGTGATTTCCGCAAGAACAGCGGCCCGCGCGACCGCCTGCCTCCTCCATCCCCCGTGCCGGCTGTCGGGCGGCAGCGCCAGAGAGAAAACAAACGTTTCTCCCCGGCCGGTGCGCATACCTTTCGCCCCGGTGGATGATGGAGGCAATGATTCCTCATCGGCGGTCCATGGCGCAATGAGTATGCGCCCCACGAACCCACAGGACGTACGTACCGAGCCGCTTGCTCCGCGTTCACTCCTGACACGGACGGCGATCGGGAAAAGGCCGCACCGGCAG
>LAPY01002292.1:62965-78199 GCA_000970635.1 Eragrostis tef
GTCTATGGCGCAATGAGTATGCGCCCCACGAACCCACAGGACGTACGTACCGAGCCGCTTGCTCCGCGTTCACTCCTGACACGGACGGCGATCGGGAAAAGGCCGCACCGGCAGCCGGGCACTAGCGAGACACGCTCGCGCGAAGCAACACCGTCGCGGATCCGAAAGCAGAGCACTCGGCCTCCCGCTCCCTTCCTTCTGGGGCCCGGCGCGCACGTTTGGTGAATCGACGAAAAGGGAAACGAATTCAGTCAGACTTCAGACGGCCTCTGCTCTGCTAATGTTCAGCTAGCCTTTTCCCGATGGCGTGGCATCATTGGCATGCGCTTCGTTCGAATGTGATTTGTATTGGCTGGAATGCATCACAAAGTGCTGTTCTTTCATTACAGAGATCTTTTTGCTTTCTACTATGCTCTTATTACCGTCTTCGCTGGCATCATTACGCCGGTGGCTGGTAAGTCCGACGTGGTTCGGGAGGCGATCGAGCTGATGACGACTGGATGAGCAATTGCGTCGTGAACTTTCGCTGGCTTACTACAGGGATAGCTGCTCTCTGATTTTTTTTTTCCCCCGCAGGGCCACGAAAGATTCGGGTGTGCAGTGCAATCTCCCTAATGCCAAAAGGCTAATTAATGGCAAGTCAGCAGGCGCAAAACGGTTTATCCACACCAGATCAGATCACCTGGTCTGGTCAATCAGGTGCGCGCGCGAAAAGGTGACCAGCGCGAGTGGCCGGAGTTGGTAACCAGTGATAGTGGTGCATGCTGCACTGATGCGCGCGAGCGTTCCTACTGGTCTGATGCTGTAGAGATCCCAATGCTGATCATCGGCGGGCCTGCTGATGTCATGGCTATTTGCTTGTGATGCCATGGGTTTTTCGTTCAATTTTTGACGAACTGTCAGTTACATGCGGTCTTAGAAATGCATGAAAGAGCCAAGTAACAATCCAGACTTCTATGTTCCATCCCGCCGGCCAACGCAGGGGCTCGTGTCAACTGTAAGCGCAGGTTTCCAAATGAGAGCGTCGAAGATCTTTTCAAGGGTACACGTGATGTGAGTCTTAGGTTTCTCGTGATAGTGATCATCAGCCTGATATGATCGCAGCTTGATGTGATCACACTTTGAGCACGGGGGTTTAAGGTAACCTGCTGCAGATGTGTCCATGAACAGCTTCGCCTTTTTCACATGTTAACCTCGTCTTCGCCATATGAGTAATGCAAATCAACAGCTGTCAGGATGAGTACAATATACTCATACTAGTATGAACCTTTCGTGCTCAGAGTAGCTTTGACAGCTGCATATGGTGAACAGACACACACCTAACAGTCTCCATACCGTGTATGGCTGCATCATTGTACGTGTTCTGAATTAGTAACCTAATCAGCATAGATATATATGCAGCCTAATTCATGGGTATGCCAGTTGCGTACAAGAATCCGAGTGAACTGACTGAACGTGACCACCCCACGAGACTGTATCAACCATTCAGCCGTCTAATAACCCAAGGTGTTTGAACACGAAACTGAACCCGTATCCAACAAATGAACAGTCGATTTGATCTGTAATTAAAACGTGCAGGTCGAGAGCCGGATCAACTCGGATATAAAGTTAGGGCTCCTTTGGATTGGAGGAAAATTTTTCCTTTCCTGCGTTTTTTCTGTGAAATTGAACTGTTTCCTGTGAAATTCCTGTGCAATTCCTGTGAAATTCCTGCGTTCCAAACGAGCAATGCTTCGCAACATATAAAAACGTGTACACGCACGCTCGCCTGTGTGTGAAACGTTTCGCATCAGAAGCATCAAGCAATGCTGCGAAGCTCTCCAGCTGCAAATGCGGCTTCAAATTCAGGCGTCAGGAACCGTGACTCTTAAACCACAGACCGCCACCTCAACCAACCAACTCAGCCGGTGCCCTGCAGACTGCAGTTAAGATATCCTCGCCGTCTCTCGCTGCCCTCATAAACTCTGGTTTGACAGGCTGACATGATGCCGGCGGCCTTGCAGCCCAACACGTTCCTCGATCGGATTAGTACGTGGTTAAAATGCAGTTTTCAACCACGGCGAGGTGGCCGTCCAGTCGTCGTGGCCGGCGGGTGGCCGTGGCGAGAGCTAGCCGCGCAACGGCATTTTGAGCCGTGAACCCAACGCGCACGTCTACGGCAGCAGGACACGCTCCACATTCTGCGCCAGAAGCTCGCGGCTTCCAATGTTGACGAAAGACGCTCGCGGTAGCTTCAAGCGGAAGACGGCCGGGCCAACGGTTTGAACCGTCCACTACTGTGGTCTCGCACCTGCTGAAACTATGTCACCCCGGCCGTCTTCGGTTCTGCCGTGCCAAAACTGCTGTTAGTGCCATCTCTCGTCTACGTTCGTTGCCAACCTTGGCCGGCCATCGCCGTCACGTGCGTCAGGTGCCCTGCCTACCAGTCGTTCCTGGCCCGGCCAGAGGCCCAGAGCACACTATATAAGCAGCAGCTCGTCGTGGCGCACAATGGACAACAAGAAACCCGATCGAACAGCCGTATCGGAGCCACATCCATCGCCATCGCCGTTTGTCGATAGCTCGCTCGCTAATCGCCGTCCGGCCATTCGTCGAGATCGCATAAGTAACCACACCACGGTAGCTAGCAAGCGGCGGACAGAAACAAAAAAAAAAGAAAAAAAAGAAATCAGCATGCCTTCCCCTTCATCAGCCCATTGGCTGAGCTTGGTGGCGAGCGTCTGGCTGCAGACCGGTCTACTCGTCGCAGCTGAAGGAGATCAAGGGCATCTCCCAGATCCAGCTCAACTTCCTGGCATTCGCCTCCGACGCCGGGAAGCTCTTCGGCTGGTTCGCGGGGGTCGCCGCCCTGCGCCTCCCGCTGTGGGCGGTGGCCGTCGTCGGCGCGGCGTTCGGGCTCGTCGGGTACGGCGTCCAGTTCCTGTTCCTCGACAGGGCCGGGCTCGCCTACTGGCACCTGTTCCTGCTCACCTCCCTCGCCGGGAACGGCATCTGCTGGATCAACACGGTGTGCTACCTCCTCTGCATCAACAACTTCCCCTCCTCTTCCGACAGCCGCGTGGTCGTGAGCCTCGCCACCAGCTACCTCGGCCTCAGCGCCAAGCTCTACACCACCATGGCCGAGACGGCGCCCAGGGCGGCGACGGCGAGGTACTCCACGACGAAGGTGTACCTCCTCCTCAATGCCGTCGTGCCCATGGCCGTCACGCTCGTGGTGGCGCCGTTCCTCCGGGTGGTCGACCTGATCAAGGACCGGACGAGGAGCGAGAAGCCGTTCCTGGCCATGTTCGCCATCACCCTGGCCACCGGAGCCTGCGCCATCATCGGCAGCGTCGGTGCCAAGTCCATCGGGTTCTCGTCCAGGGAGCACATGGTGAGCCTCTACGTGATGCTGGCCCTGCCGCTGCTGATCCCCGTGACGATGAAGGTCAGGGAGAGCATGGCCAAGATCCGGGAGACCAAGTGGGAGAACCGCGTCCACGACCACGACTCCGACGGCGCCGAGACGGCGGTGTCGGCGGTGGAGATTGTTCAGGTGGAGGAGGAGAAGCGGCAGGAGCAGGCGGAGCGGGAGGAAGAGCGGCAGAGTGGTGGTCAACAAGAGGAGGTCGGCGGGATCCGACTGCTGAAGAGACTTGACTTCTGGCTCTACTTCTTCAGCTACATGTTCAGTGGCACGCTGGGTCTGGTCTTCCTCAACAACCTGGGACAGATCGCCCAGTCTCGAGGACTCGCCGACGTGTCCACCCTGGTCTCTCTGTCGTCTTCGTTTGGCTTCTTCGGCCGCCTTCTTCCCGCCTTCTTGGACTACTACACTGCCAAGTAAGCACTGATCGATGCTCTGTTTCTTCTTCGCAGCCTCTCTCTTCTCGCTCATGCTTGCTGTATATGCATGCTGAGGATCAGCAGCGTACTACTAGCTAGTTTGTCTTGGTTCTGAATCCTGACATTAAAATGCCGTTGGTTTTGCATGAGCAGGAGCGGCTACAACCTCTCCAGAACAGCGTCCATGGCGTCGCTGATGGCGCCCATGTCGGTGGCGTTCTTCGTCCTGGTCTACCCGAAGCACATGGTCCTGTACGCCAGCACGGCCGTGATCGGCACGTGCACGGGCGCCATCACGTCCGTGGCCGTGTCGGCGACGAGCGAGCTGTTCGGCACCAAGAACTTCGGCGTCAACCACAACGTGCTGGTGGCCAACATCCCGCTCGGCTCGCTCTGCTTCGGCTACCTCGCCGCGTTCCTCTACCAGAAGGGCGCGCGCGGCGGCAACCGCTGCATCGGCGCCGCGTGCTACCGTGACACGTTCCTGCTCTGGGGCGCCATGTGCGCCGTGGGCACGGCGCTGTGCACCGTGCTGTACGCGCGGTCGCGCGGGGTCGCCGGAGCCGGGAGGCTGCCCCGCTAGCTAGCTAGCTAGCTATAGCTAGGGGTGCCATGCGTGCGGCGGTGGTTGGCTAACGTAGGAGATGGTGATAAGAAGGGGCCAGAAGTTTCTGATGCGTGAGTTTAGGTGTGTAGGCGCCACATGACTAAGTGGAGAATAAAAATATCAAAAGACTATTGATAGGAATGTAGCATTTTTGTTTTTGTAGATTTTTTTTTTGGGTTTGATTAGTTTGATCACGAAAGTTGTATGAGATGCCTTGGAGGATCTGACCTCTGAGAAGCTCCATGCTTATGTTTGAAAAAGGACAGAGTACATGTAGATGATGCTGGAAATAATAGTTTGAGCAGTTTTTGCCCTAAGTTTTATGTCCCGACAGAATTTATTCGGTGATACGCACACCACGCTCCGTGATTTCAGGAATCCACACCGATACTCAACCAATATGTTACGACCATGTAAGCATTTCGTGAATTTTGCGTAGATGTTTTACGTAACTGTAGCAACTCTCCTTGTGATCACCCTCGCAAAAGACGTAAAGATTTTACTGATGCATTGGGATATTCCACGATTTGCTATGAATAAATTCTTACTCCGTTGGTGTGTCAGTGGCGTGTGGAACTGTGGATTCAGCATGCTAGCCTCGCAAAACAAATAAAAATGCTAGCCTTGCAATAAGGAATGTCACATTATGGGTTGTTATATAGGTATTCAGCGGTATATATATTATTGAATTTTATCCATGTTTATGTACACATTAGGGAGAAAACAGTTCCACTCATGGGGCTCAACGAAGCAGTTTCTTTTTTTTTTTTAGTTCGGGCGTAGCATGGCCCATTTATCAGTGTCTAATATTGCCAGTGTACGTATAAAGACGCAAAGACGTAAAGGTCGAAACATGCATGTGTCTCAGTTTTTCTTTTCTTTTTTTTTGTGTGCGAGGGCACATATGTCTCAGCTTGATCAAGATGCCTATAGAATTGGTAGGAGATGTCATAGAAATTTATATCCGGCTGTCAACGAAGAAAAGCTTTTTTTTCTTAACCGTTGCGAATTTGAAAGCATGCATTTTTCTGATGTACGTTGAGACTCCCTTCAACACGACATTGAAGCTGAGCTTACACGATTCTTCCCTTGTTTTCCCAGATTTGTTTTACTTTTCCACGCACATCACAGTCACGGCAACGTTCTCAGAGCCATGGCTCCGGTCTCTATTAACTTGCTGTCAACTTGCCGTGGCCTTACCTGCAAAAAAGCTAGATTCTGTCGTGGTCCGTGAAGGAGCCATGGAAGGAGCCCAAGATGGTAAAACACCCGTTTCGTGTAGGTGTTTTATCAATCAATCGTGGACAGTCTAACATACAGATGCTGAAATTTGCTGTTAGAGAGACATTAGCGGAAAAATTCTCTGTTCCAATGCAAATTTATTACTATATTCTTGTGATTATCTAGCTAGCTTAGAGTTGGGTTGGGTCTAGACCCCAGGGGGAAAATTCCGATCGAGACTTTTATCTTACCTTCAACTCTTAAAAAGCTGCAAATTTTATATGTGATCATTTCACATAATAAACTTACTAAGGGAAAGTACAGTTCCACTCATGTTCCATTTCTTTCAAAGTGAAATCTTCTTATACATCTAAGTTCCTCAATAATGCTAAATAAAATACTTACATTTCAGTCAAAAGAAACTTACCCTTTTTTACTTCGAAAAAAGAAAGCATGCCTTGGCATGACCGCACTACGGTCTAACCATGCCAAGGCACAAACATACTCTCGTCTCTGCTAGACTGCTACCTTTAATACGACATTGAAACAGAGCTTCCATGAGTCTTTTCCTCGTTACCAGCCCAGTTTACTACCCCGTCAATACATACGTCTTCTTTCTTTGTTTTTTGCGAAAGTCCTCCATGTGCATCACGGTGACGGCAGCATTCTTCACAGCGGTTACTCCGGTCTATTACTTGCTGCTGACTTGCGGTGGCCTTACCTCCAAACAAAAGGCAGAATCTGTCGCGTGGCCCGTAGAAGAACCACGGAAGGAACTCGCGATGGTAAAACGACCATGTCGTGTACGCGCGATCGGTGATGTAACAATGAACCGAGGACAGTGTACCACCATGGGTCCATATATAGCCGTTCGTACTTTGCGCCAAATTCTCCTCCATTACATCAGGAGCATCGAAGCAAGATCTGGAATCCTAGATGCATGCATTGCCCCGTTGGCTGGGGTCTCTGCCGCTTTAAATTTTTGACGGGTGTTAACTAGCTAGTGCTAAGTCCAGTGGCGGAGCTAGACTTGAAGCATGGGAGGGGCCAAACAAGCTGCAGTACTCAGATTTCAAGGATGGCATAGGCCAAATACCAGAATTATTAGCAAAATTTAATGCAAAGCATTGATGTTCAGTGTAAATCTTCTGATCATGGGGGGGGGGGGGGGGGGGGGGGGCCCCCCCCCCCCCCCCCCAGTCATATGATCCATGGGCATATCTTGGCTGATACACGCCATGCCCTCGCCAGAAATCCTCAAACAACATGTGCATGTCGCCGTCTGGCGAGAAGTGGCATGTACTATGTGGACTTCAATTGATCAGCCAGGACGCGTACGTCGTCGGGACGTATGGCACGCATCACCGGAGCTCTTACCACGCCCCGACGCCGGCCGCATGCGAGAGGAGAGGAGAAAATTACAAACTCGTCTACTGCGACAGTGTCCTGCCACGGCAGGTACGTCTACATCCGCTAATTAAACACCGGCCACCGTTACAACATGGGCGACCCAGTCCAAGTGACTGAGTAAGCCAAGCGAGCAGAGAGCGAGTGATGGTGAGCTCGTGAGACCTCCGTCTTCGTCCCTCCAATACCAAGATTCCTTCATCCTTCTTCTACTACCTCGCAATCGCACGCCCATGTGGATGTTGTGGTCCGTGCACTTGAGTGCCGATGAGACAATTAACAGACGATCGAAGACGACGAGACGAGTAAATACCCGGATCGCGTCTAAAAGATGGCAGACGGCGGTACGCGGCCGAAAGGGACGGCAGTGCGCAAGTCGGTGCGTGACGACGAGACGCAGGCTTCGATCGACGGGTGAACTGGGGACGGCTGCGTTACGTGCGGGCGTCGTCTTTACATGCTCGAGCCGCTTAGACGATTTCACGAGCTCCACGCACGCACATCCGTTGGACGACCATGATCCCTTTCTCTTTCTTTTTCGGTGCAACGTAGTAGACAGAGTCAAGCAAAGCGCGCGCTTTATGGTGACAAAGCCACTTATCGGCCAGTTCTTTACGCCAACAAGGTAAAAAATGTGGCGCACCATCAGAAGACCGCCAGTGGAATGCGGAACCCACTACGTCGTACGTACTCCCTACGTCCAGGATGTTTAATTAAGCATGCATTTGATTTTCCAGACTACTTTTGTTTGGCTGGAATCTGCTGCTCCCCTTTACATGTTGATGATGTCGGTCACGAAAAACTTCTAGACCGAGTCGTTCAAAAAGGAATGAAAAGGAAAATGGGCAACGCTCGCTGCGTAGGCTGTAGCGGTCGTTCACCTGGGAACGAATTAAGCGCACTGGAGTGGAAGAAGGGCGCCCGACCGGCCGCCCAAGCTCTTTTCGGCACCGCCGGCGGCACCACGCGCACGCCTGATAGGAAGAGCGAGCGGAGGAAAAGGACGCCTGTAATCAAAGCCAAAAGTAGAATGCTTGCATGCCGATAGATGGATGGATGGCTCAGTGGTTCACACCTTGATGCTTCTGCTCCATTCGATGACAAAACTAAAGATCAAAAAGCAAGGGAAGAAGGATAAGCCTGAAAAGAGGGCAGCGCGCACTGCACAGCCGTTAGCTAGCGCGCACGTCAATCGCACGTAAACTTACGCGCAGGCTGCAGCCAGCTGCGGCCGGCGGCCATCGGGTGTGCACTGACTGGCCTTGGAGTGAGGGCGGCCGGCCACTGTCCTGCCGAAACAGACGAACGATCGACTGAATGAACCAGCACGTCTCGGCCGCGACTGCTGAGTTCGTACACACGGCGACGACGACGGCGAACCAGAGATTGCACTGTGAAAAACGCTGTGCCGGCGCCGCACGCCACCGCGCGCGCGTGCTGTGGCTGTGGGTGGTGACGTGGAGGTCGACTGCATGACGATGGAGAGACCTGGCTTGAATCGACCGAGACGCTTTGCGTGGACGGCGTCGCCCCGCGCGCGTGAACGGCGTGCGACGGCCGCCCAGTTGATTTTCCCTCTCCGTTTTTCCATTTTCCACCGTGTACGTTGCGGTCAGTTTATTATCTGGACTGGATATATGACAAAACATTTTTCTGATATTGCTGACAAGGCGACGAGCCACGAGAATAGAGCCTCCGAGAATAAAGATTCTAGATCGCTACACATTAGAGTGCGCAAAAACTACTACAGGCACTAGCAGAGCATAATCATCGTCTAGTTACAATACAAGGAAAGGCGCGACAGTGACAGGCCATTATGCGACTAACACTATCGGTAACCAAGTATTGAAGGATGCGTATTAGCACGCCGAGAAACGGGAATAAATGGACGGCGAAGTGCTTGGCCGGTGCATCCTCGCCGAGCGTCACCGTGACGCGACAGTGATGCCACCATAAACCAGCATATATATATGCGCATGGATATTAAATTCCATTTTTCCCATGGGTAAATAAGTCACGGAGAGAAGGAAAAAAAATTGACGCTTAGCCAGATATGGTACGTCGCGCGGTGCCCATCTGAATTCTGGCTGTCCGGGTGTCCACGCATGCAGTGGTCCATTGCAAATCGCAGAGCCGGAACAAATCGTACATGAACATCACGGCGTGGAGCCTGACCGGAACGTTTCTGGACCTTTTTGCATGCTCGGATATTTGAGATTTTTCCTGGCCGGTGCTAGCCGTGTGTTTGTGCATCACGCTGATGAAGGCACTGATGCCATGCACAGTGCATGTGTCAAAAAGACAAGAAAAGGAGAGCTTTCTCGAGTATGATACGGGACAGCATTTGTACATCGGTGCGTTCTGTGAGGATGCCAGGTTTAACAGCCGCAGCTTCTGCTTCTGCATGTCCTGTCAGTATTTACACACACGTCTAGACATCTATTGGACCCTTCTATTCCACGACGCAACCAACACGGATCGATCGTACAAAGGGCAGTACTTTTTCCATGCATGGCACTGGCACCATCTTTAGCTGACAAAAGTAGTTACTTGCAGCGGCGAAGGGGAGCAAGAGAATATGTTCATCGGGACGACGTGACGCGCCCTGCCTTGGCTTCAGTTCCGGCTCTACGGTGCTTGCGCGACGTACGTGTCGGGGTCTCGGGGATTCGCTTCGTCTAGCTCCGCTCGGTTAGGGCGAGACAAGCTGCTGCTTCACTCTGACGAAAGAACCAAAGCATGCGTGCATGATGATGATAGCCGGCAACAAGGGTACGTGGCTGGTTGGTGCAGTGCTTAGATTTTCTACTTTCTGCTTTTGCATGGGACAAGGGAGTGTGACTTGCAGCTCATGCGGCGTGCTACTGCTAGTGTGAAGTGAAGAGGCTGGTTGTGGACAAGATATTTGTGGGTGGGCAATGGATCGTGTAGGGCAGCACTCCTGCTCCATGGACACGCCAAGGGATCAAGCATCAAAACCCGGACCGTTATTTGGGGCCTGCGTGACAGGTGCCCTCGCATTGTACTGTGGCTATGCCTTAGGCTCGTAGCAGGACGTGGCCTACGCTGAAAAGGAGAACATAGTGGTGGCTTAGTTCAGACCGGTGCAAAAATAGGAGCCTAAAAGGGGCCCGAATAAGCATTTGATCTGGGAATCAGACCAGATAGGGATGTTAAGCAGAGTGCGGTTGGCGTTGGTTCTGGTGTGCAGAATTTAACGCAACCAATACGAGTGCAAATAAGGATATGGATAGGCCCAATTCTTTACTTTGATCTTTGCATGAAACAATACCAGTAATATTTTTCACAGTAGAAAGAAGATTAAACCAAAAAACAACATGATTTAACAGAACATGTCAAAAAGTACGAATGAAATAAAACAAAGAAGCATACTAAGCGTAGCTCGTATGGTAGGTTCGTTGTGGTGGAACCAAACACTCAGGTTCAAGTAGCAAACTTGACATGGTTGTTAGTGTTCCATTTACAACTAATTATACTTTCACTGAGAGGCAACGTCTCCGTCGACAATGAGACGCTTATGGTGATTTCACGAACATGATCAAACCCGACTAGTCTCCTCAGATCAAGGCTGCTAAGTCTTTCGAGGGCACTCCTAACGGTAGGGTGTGAGTAACAAAAAAAAATAGGGGAAGGGGGTAGAGTGTGTGTGCCTGAGTTCATAGAAGTGAGTATCCATGCGTATTTATGAGTGTTTGTGTCTATAAAATATAACAATAAACATAAGTAAAACGAAGACAAGATACAAATAAAGTAGAGTACAAATAAAAAGAAATAAAAGGAGTGAAAGAGCAAAAACAAATCAGGCCTAGATAAAATGTTTCACAGTCCAAACAGCCTGCAATGTTTTCAGCCTACCCGCTAGGCCCACTGCTCTCACCATGGGCCTAGCGGGCGTCGGATCGTACAATTTAGCCCTCAACCACATGAGCCCTTTTCGTCGGCCCAAAACTCCAGGCCGACATTTTAGTCCCGGCCTGGACGACATTTTAGTTCGCTAGCCCAGTCCCAAGAATTTTGGTAGAACTCACCAAATGCCAAATATCGTTTCTGTTCTGGATTTTCTCACAGAAGCGGCACTTGTTTTCTTTTTGTGCAATGCAAAAAGCAGAAGAAACATACGGCACTCGAGGTCTTCAGATCGATCTGGCAAGCTATTCCTCACCAGGTGACGTGAACTGAAACACGGGGCATCATTAGTCACGATGAGCAAGACCTACAAACCATTGACCCTCGCAAAAAAATTATTTGGGATCTGGAACTCGACCAAGCCAAGCCAATCCTGCGCTAACAGCGGATGAAACGTACACTACTACTGCAGTGCGTAATGCTGCGTAGTTACGATGGACGACCTGCACCTACCAGCCATTACCCTGTCACAATTGCGTCTCCAAATATAAGCTGGCAAAATCCATAAACAAACGGCATTTGGGTATACATAATCTGGGTTTCGGAGTGGCATGTGACTTAAGTACACGAACGCTTCGCACGTACCCACCAAACCTCGCCCAAGATCGCACCAACGCCGCGTTTTTGTACTGTAAATAAGGTGACCAAACGCGACTGAGGATCCTGTGTGTATTATACACCAGTACTGGTAACCAGCGGCATTGTATTGTAGCTGAATACATATATACTTCTTTCGCGATCAGTTGTTAATAGTGGCATTTAGATTTCGTGGTTAGGCCTGGCTACGTACAGGCCCCGTTTACCGGATTCTGCTGGGAGATCAGCAGAGCAGCTCACCAAACGTGAAGCTTACATCTGCGCGGCAAAAGCTAGCCACTGCCAGTACTACTGGATCCGCTGGTCATCAGTTGCTCATTGCAGTACGCGTACTGCTGCTGGAGTACTCCACACCAGTGGGAGCACACACGCATGTGCCCAAGTCGCAGCCCTCTTAACTGCACAACACCAATCGGCGGGCGACCGATCGGTCGATGCACCCGGCCCTGCGCCCGATCCGAGATGCCCCATCGATCATCGCGGATAGGATAGCAAATGCATCGGGATCGAGTCGATCGCGTACCTACCAAGATACTGACGTTCGTCGATGAAGGGGCGGGAGAGTGAACGGGCATGCACGCGCGCGATGTCCTGCTGGTAGGACACCGGACACAGCTGCCGCCTCGCCACGACCGAACAGTGCACACACTACTGGACCACGGGCGGCGATGCATACGCGTGTAAGTGAGTAAACCGGAAAGTCTACGCGCGAGTACGGCGGAGTGAGATGTTGTGGCGTCGCGAGGGAAACGTCAACGTGGTCACGCACCCCCGCCCGCGCGCGGCCGGTGAACGGCCACATCCGCCGTCGGTGAGCCAGGAACTGAGGAGAGTTGGCGCACCGGTACGTCGCGCGCCGACGTACGGGCGTGCGTGTGTGTGGAATGAGACGATGCGAAGTGGCAGGCAGCGCATACGCGAAGGAACAGAGGAGAGTATGTTGTCCTACGTTCTGGTCGAGACGTCGATCTCCGACGACGGTTCGTCTAATTAATTTTTTCCGTCGAGCCAGCCAATGCAGAGTGCCAGAGTGAGTGCAAGCTCGATCACCAGTACAGTAGACGCGTAAAAGGGAAGGACATCAGCACGAACGAACGGCTGCACGATAAATACAGGCAGGGACTACGAATCAACTAGCGGCATGCGCGTGTACTGCGGGCATATTTACTTGCCGATCCACGGTACATGTCTCACAGATTGCTGGTAACAACAGGCTGGCCGTACATGTAATTACCGTCGGAACGACCTAAGTGTCAGTAGTAGCATACTGTACTATGTATGGTTGTCGTGTGTACGGAGTATCATATCACGGGAGCCATTATTGGACCCATCTTTTTGACGTACTACTCACGTACGTGTTTGTTTAGTACGCATATACACATCTCAACGTACTGCCAGATACCCAAATGGAGATATTTGGGGAGCGGAATTGCGCTGAGCTCAATGGAGAGAGGCGAGATAGTTCGAGCAAGAATAGACCAAGAATTAGTAGGATTTTCTCGTCGGCGGAGTTCTATTTCAAATCATCGGCGGGTCGATAGGGAGGATCATGGGGAGTATGATAAGTTTTTTTTTTTTTTTTTGTGATGACGAAAACGCTCTAGGGAAACATGATGTGACGAAGACTCGAGTGGGTTTTTGCAGCGGATCTTTCGGTGAGATAGGGGGATAACTTTGATTTGGATGGAGAGACGTTCACGGCCCGACTACAACCAGCAAGGATGCGCCTTAGCGTAGGACGCGCCCCTATTGGGCCCAACTTGATACAAGCCCAAAGGCCAAATAACGGCGACGCAGCACCGAGGCAGATTCTAGGCGTCGAATTGTTTTGATGATTTCCGACGACTCCGGACGAATTTAGACATGGGACTGGCTCTATTGGAATGGTGATCTTCTTAGCTTTCCGTCCATATGTAGAACGTCCCAATCGGACCTTGTATGCGACCAGGGCGCTCGTTTTAGTACAGACTGGTTCTGGAGTCCGAAACGGACTCGAAACCGACTTGGATTGGCCCTCAATGTTTTTTTGCACCTCTTGCTAGCCCTCCACGCCTCCAGATACCTCTCCAGCTACCTCTTCATCATCTCCATGGTTCCTAACAATAATTAATTCATTAGGTAGCAATATATTCTCAAAACCATATAAAAAATGCACGACAAACGAGCTCACCGATAAAGCTGCCTGTCATGCTCTAGCTCTTGTGATTGAAACTTGCATGTCCATTAGAGAAGTGTTGGTTGTATCTGTATGATTCATGTTCTCATCATGATGGGTGACAAAGAAGAATAAGCTCACGGTGGCATCTTCCCCCCAATTCGACACTAGGTTCCACCGAACTGAAACTCGTTTTTTTTAAAAAAGAATCAAGATCTTGTAGCACCGATAAGGGGCACTCGTGTGTGAATCCTGAAGACTCGTGGTGTCTGTATTTGCCGGCTTCGACCCAATTATAGAACCGTATCCAGCGAACCAAATGGACCATATCTAGAGACATTGACCATGCTGTGTAATAACCCGAGGAATGGACCACTGAATCACCATTTCGCATCTTTACATTCAGGTTTGATGTATGAGCTATGGAGATCATACAATCGAAGGACTTCAGTGGGCGAAAATATGCAATACTGTAACTCAATCATAGGCTGCACGCCGGCCTGCAGGTCATGAACAACATAATAATGTGCCCCATGGTATAGTATACGAGTACGAAAGAGGGTCCGGCCGGCATCAGTCTCAACAGTGCAGGTCAGCAGCTACTGAAGAATGGTCACTCATCAGAGGCAGTGTAGTATACAGTTCTGAACTCCATCGGATCGGAGCTACAGCTCCACAACAATAATGCAGAGTTCGGACTCCAGCCGACACCGAGAGTTTCGGGGCACGTGAACTGCCAGCCGCTCCACTCGTGATCGACGACATTCCATTTGCACTCGCCAGTCGCCACTACACAACAACAACAAGAGTTCCAGCAATAAAGTGGTACATGATGTGTACATAACCACATATACATATCCGGCCATGGCAACGCGACACCGCTAAAACACCGAATAACGAACAGATCAAACAACTTATCTCGTTCTCAGGCACAGCAAACGGACACTGGATCGAACAATTAGCTCCTACCACAGATCACTTTAATTATGGCGGTCCCGCGCCACAGCATGCAAGGAGCCACGAAGGCGGACGGGAGGGGCGGTGCACACATATGCTTCGCTCGACAGCGACGGGCCGGCGGCCGGGGCGGACTAGGCGTACGCCCAGCCGGCGTGCTCCCTCCGGCCGCCGCCCCAGAACTGCAGCATCCACGGGCTGGGCCGGACGCCGCCGAGGCTGCAGAGAGTCCCCTTGGTCGTCGTCGTCGGCGCAGGAGCTGGCTCGTAGCAGCTGTACTCCTGCAGGTCGTTGCGAGATTCCGCGGCGCCGGAGCCGGAGAAGAGCCAACGCGTGGAGGAGGACTTCACCGACGCCGCCGTGGGGGACGACGACGAGGACCTTGACGATGACTTGCCGGAGCCGAAGGCGAGGCGGCGGAACACCGTGGCGATGAACCCGATCTTGATCCACTTGTTGAGCTTTTTGTAGCCGCAGTACTTGACTTTGCTGCCGGCGCCGTGCTTGCCGTGGCGGCGGGGGGCGTGGCCGTTCGGCC
>LAPY01002293.1:53219-65499 GCA_000970635.1 Eragrostis tef
AGGTTTTTTGCCCACAAAGGGCAGCCGTCGATGCCTGCCCGCCGGCCACAGGTAAGCGTGTGCAGCGGGGCATGCTTTTTATGTACTCGCTTGTTGGCATCCAATTCTCACCAACTATATGCTGCAGGTGTGGATTTTGGGCAACTCTGTGACACCCCATCATGGGGGCTTCCATTGACGCAAGACGATTCAATGGTTGAAGCACAAGCATTGGGGTCCAAGAGGAAGCTGACTGCTCCAGAGGGGCGGTGCAGCTGCGGAAGGCATGGGAAGAAGGATCAGTTGCGTTGTGGCCGGTGTGCAGTGGTCAGGACCAACACGGAGGGATCATGTGGAGCAGATGGTGAGTTCATCAAAGCAATGTCAAAATTTCACATGGCACGAAGGAGGCATTTGAGGTCGAATGATCGTTTCGACCTGAATACCCGTGCAGAGGAGTGTGACATTATCGAGGGATACAGCCGTTTTGCTGTTAGTCTGGTGCCCGACCCTGTCACTCCTTGGCAGCTTGGTTTCAAGGCCAGGGCCGTCACCAGCGCCACACTAAGGGTGGTGGAAGGGCTGGAGCGATTAGGAGTCCATTGCAGTGCAAAGGCACCATGGGTGCTGCACAACACACCAAGGTGTGTGGAAGTGACGCCGCAAGCCATGATCGATCAGGCCAGGGGCGTCTCCGACCTTGACATGGACACTATGGATGCCACGATAAGGAGGCTCAGGCAGATGGATGATGATTTGTACAGGAGCCAGGGGAGGTCCAGGTGGCGGCACTTCGTGGAGTCAGAGTTCATGGTGAGTGGTTCGGACATGCTGCTCACTAAATTGCCATCAAGTGGTGGTGTATAGTATTTCTCATTTGTTGTTTGGTTTGTCACGGAGGATCAGGCACGGATGCTTGCGGGGTGGCCCGAGCGGTGGGAGGCTTACGCGAGGGAGCAGCTTCTGGGGCCGCATATCACCTACGAGGTCACGGCATGCCGCATGGTATGACACTCCGAATGCAGTAGTAACCCTTTTTTTTTTTTGTCGCTCCCGCTGATTTTTGTTACTGCTACGCCATCTCTTGTACACATTTCAGTTCTTCTTCCCGGCCATCTGCGATGGGTGTGTTACGCGTGGGACAGAAGCACGAACCTGGTGCACATCTGCGACCCGAGGTGCTCGCAGACCACGAGGTGGGAAGTCGCGGCGGGGCACGCCAGTGTTGTCTCACAGCTCAAAGAGGCAATGTCAGCGGCATCGCACCCATTTTTCGAGGGTTGGGTCCACGACTGGGACGGCGCGGAGACGTCGGTTTTCGACAAGTTTGACGCCGACAACATCCCCAGGTCACTCCCTTCTTGTGTCGATTCGTAAAGACCTTGTCCGGACTTAAATCATGGGAGTATTCACGTTTCACCTTGTCATTGACGACACTACCCGAGCAGCAACAGGAGCGGTTGGATGGTTGCCTTCTTCTGCCGCAATTTTGACGGCAAGCATGTCGTTGGGCATGCTCCAGAGAAGGTTGACGCCGAGGTCGTATCGGCCAGCATGGTGTGCGACTTGTTGGAGTTGGAGGGCAATCTGGGAAGCCTGCCCAGTGTGCGGGAGGCGTGTCAGTAGAGTGATGAAGCGTGCGGTACCGATCGACAACACCTGCTGTACATACGACACTGCCGGAATCTCTTAGCATCTTGAGATGTCATGAGCAGTTCGTGTCTGTAATTGCTTCATGACGAGTCTTTCTTGATGAGAGAAAATACCGCCTAGTTTCTTTTCTTCTTTAATGCAATAGCTATACCCAAGAACCAGTTTGCAGACAGTACCTGTTGGAAGACGGACTCTGTCCTCTTAACGAGAGTGATCCTGATTTAATTCAACTCTTAAGTTTTACTAGTAACAATGTACGTGCGACACGCACGTATCTAAAAGGCTCAAAACAATATTTAAGATGAAGATGATGAAAAAACAATACCAAAAGCAATAAAAAAAATCGGAGAAAAACAATTAATTTGTAAGTAGTAAAACTACTATTCATCAATGGAATAAAAAAAAGATTATTGAATATACAGGTCGGCGGCATGGCTCTGCTAGCTCCAAGAATTTCCGAAACGCTTGCATTATTACATAACAGTTAGATATTTGAATTCCAACAAACATAATATTACAACAACCACAAAAAAAACTGCCCATAGCATGGACCAAATTAGGAGCACCTATAGGGCATATGTCACCCAAAACACAAGCACTGTGGGTGTCGGTCTCGATCGAGGTAATCGGCTTCTGTTTTGAACCAACATTCAACATGATTATCAATTAATATCTAAGTAGTAATCATCAATGGAATAAAAAAAGATCATATTGAATATACAGGTCGGCGGCGTGGCTCTGCTAGCTCCATGAATTTCCAAAACACGTGCATTATTACGTAACAATTAGATATTTGAATTCCATCAAACATAATATTACAACAACTACAAAAAAACTGCCCATAGCATGGACCAAATTAGGAGCACCTGTAGGGCATATGTCACCCAAAACACAAGCACTGTGGGTGTCAGGCTCGATCGAGGTAATCGGCTTCTGTTTTGAACCTACATTCAACATGATTATCAATTAATTGGTAAGTAGTAAAACTACTATTCATCAATGAAATAAGAAAAGATCATATTGAATATACACAGGTCGACGGTGTGGCTCTGCTAGCTCCAAGAATTTCCGAAACACCTGCATTATTACGTAATAGTTAGATATTAGAATTCTAACAAACATAATATTACAACAACCACAAGAAAACTGCCCATAGCATGGACCAAGTTAGGAGCACCTGTAGGGCATAAGTTCCTCCAGTATATCTGATTATTTGTCAAGGCAGGTTCGACAGTGGAAACCAGTCCAAAATTAGGATTTGAGATAGCAGATAGTGGTGTGGGATCTGCTAAAACAAAGCATAGATTAAAAAACTGCGAAAATCTAACTAATAATACACACGTATGATTTTAAAGCTATATCTTTCATGTTTTTAAATGGTGTTTTTGAGGTCAGCATCGCATCATTTGAAATATCAAAGGTTGTATCTTCTCCAAAACCTTTATATGGTAAAAAACAGTTTATTAACATTTCAGAAAACAACAATGATCCACTTGTCAAAAGTTGACCGAACTACACCTCCATGGGTTGACTCCGGTGTTGCACTTTGGAAATTTCTCGCGGACGGCGTGCTATTGGGACCTAAACCCAAGTTAGGGTTTATGGTAGCAGAAAATTGTATGTGAGCTAAAAATGGACGGCTATGCGACACTAACATAAAAATAAATGCTCAACAAAAATTAACATCTAATTTTATTTTTTGGTTCTTGAAAAAATAATGCACCTGTATCAGGTGCTCCCTGCTGATTCTCCTTTTCACTTGAATTATATCGGTGGGAATTTAATTTGACATAAACACTGGATCGTTAACTCAAAACTGCACCGTAATTGTAATCTGGATACAAATTTTGTTAAATACCTTTGAGTTTTTCAAGTTCCTTCGTGACCTTTTGCCGCTCACGGAATTGGTTGACCCGTTCTCTAGCATTTGCGCGCTTCTGGCAAATTGAGCATCATCTTTTTTTACTGCTAGTAAAACCAAAAAAGGGATCACCTTCCAATTATAATGAATTTTTGGAAGACATTAAAACATCAGTTGATTACAATAAAATTGATATGCTTCAAAAATATTCATGTGACACTGTACATGTACTGTTAATTATCGTTGGCGCATGTGTTGCAACACCATTTGTTGGCTTCAGCACGGAATTCTCAACCTCGTACTTTTTTCGGGCACGATATTGGCGTTTTCTTTCAGCGTCTTTTTTCCGCTTCGTAGCAAGGTCGTCGTCACCCTGGTCTTCATCTTGACCTGTAACAATATAATTAAAAAGCAAATCAATGACGACTATTGATCAAAATATGTGAACGGTTAACAAAAACCTCAACAGATATATATAGAGCTCACCATTAGTAATGTCACCGAGTGGTGTTTAATGATTTGCGCCAGCACCGGCTTTACGCTTGGCCATAATGTCTGATTCATTCAAGGATCAGAGAATTTGGCAAAATGACAGAAAACACGTCTAGAAGATGTTTCAAGCACTGATGAAAGTAGCAGGATTGAGTCAGTGCGAAAAATTGAATCTAAACCAATAAACCAATGCAGTCCGGCTGGAGAACGCACGTATAACTTTCATATGAAATTTTCATGGTGAATCTAAACCACCGTCCCCGCCGATCCAAGATAAAATTGTATTCAAAATCAGTGCACCAACGCAGCGCTGCTAGATCTCCCTCGACGTAGCAAAATGACAGAAAACATGTCTAGAAGATGTTTCAAAGCACTTATGAAGGTAGCAGGATACTAGAGAACGCACGTATAACTTTCATGTGAAATTTTTATGATGAATCTAAACCACCGTCCCCGCCGATCCAAGATAAATTGTATTCAAAATCAATGTACCAACGCAGCGCTGCTAGATCTCCCTCGACGTCGCCGCGACTGGACGGCGCCAAGCAAAATGATCACCATCACCATAGGTAAGGGTACTAGTCTCACCTGCGTGCGCGGCTACTCCGTAATCACCTTCCTGTGCGTGCGCGGCTGCTCGGAGTACACACCAGGTGCTAGACGATAGCAAGATGGAAAGCAATAAACAAATAAAGAAAGCAATGTGCGTGCGCGGCTACTACTCTGGAATACAACCCAGGTGCTAGACGAGGAAAGCAATAAACAAATAAGGAAAGTGATAAGCAAATAAGGAAACGAGGGAGGTGGGATATCAGATCACAAACGCGTGGTGGGTGTTTGAATTTTCGGTTATTAGGAAACTTTGGATGGGAGATCGAGACATGTTTACGATTGGAAAGGAGTGGGAGCTAAATAGGAAACTATTAACCGGTGATGAATCACAATAGGAAACTAATAACCGGCTATAAAGACAATCAAGGAGGCTGTAGTGGGTGTTGCGGGAGGGTACATAGGAAGCCGGCAGGGCCGTCCCGGAGAATTTGTAGGCCCTGTGCGAAATTATAATTGAGGCCCTAAGTGTTTTTTTTGCAGCATCAGATGGAACACAAATTGGATGTTGCCTAATTGTATTCATGATTTTCACTTGAAAAGGCATCATTTTTTTATGTGTCCCTTCGGACAAAATCTTCAAGAGTTTGTAACACTAGATTGACCAAATCAAATGTTGCACTAAGTAGTGAAAGTAAGAAAGGTTGTAGAGAGTAGACTGATTTGGACCACCTTGGGAGCAGGGCGCACGGCGAAAGGAAGGGACTCATGGGCAGGTCTATGGTGTCGCAGCCGCGCAGAGCCCATCCGCCGACTATCGAGTTTGGACGTGCGGCACAGCAGCATCACAATCATCCATCTCCAAAGGAGAAAGTGAAAAGTCCAAACGCAGTGCGTATCGATTGTTGAAGAGGCAAACGGCAAAGTGCATATGAATGATCACGGGAAAACGCACCACTGCATAGACGCTTGGGCATGCAGCGAATACCCTAAGGTAGACTGAATGTAGGTAGAAGCTCCTGCGCTATTTGGGGCCCCAAGAATCCGGGGGCCCTGTGCGGTCGCAACGTCCGCACATGCCTCGGGACGGGCCTGAAGCCGGTGAGAAAAATATTTTTTTGACCCTCAAATGTTAAACTTTCTCTGTTGTAATTGTGTCGTAAGTTGTCGCATTCTCTGTAATGGCCCCACCTTACTTAAAATCCAAAGATGGAGATGGTGATCAAGCTGTAGATCAAGGGTGGGTATGAGGTTGGGTAGATAATATTTAGGTAAGCTAACAATATGTACACCATTCGTCTCGTATTAGGGCCTCTTTGGTAGGGCTGTGGATGTGCTGACTTCGGTTGTGGCTGTGGCTTCTTTGAAAAAACAGCTGTGCTGGCTGTCCATCTGTTAGCATTTGTGCACAATACTGAAAGCGTTTTAGATGGAATTAAGCAAAATAGTTCCATCAGTGTTTTATATGCATGGCTTCGTGTTTTCTGCTATTGGTTGGATTTTTTTATTAGCACATCAAGTAATCTGAAGCATTGTTTTTCATTTACTAGAACCATTATATGCATAAATGTTACATCTACAGTGAACAATATAGAATATTCACTTTCATTGTGCATTCTTTCTAAATGCCCCAAGCACTTTTATGTGGATATCAAAGCATTTTTCTAACTTACATAATGCACTTTTCTGTATGATTTTTTGATCATGATATAATCATGATTATTTATCAGCTTCAATTGTTGTTGTACTGAAATTTAGAACGATGATAGATTTATATACCGAAGAAGTTGACAAGCATTAATTTTGTTTTCTTTTTTAGTCTGTATTTCATTTTCCACATCTGCACGATTTGGTGTAACCTCAATTCAATATGTAGGCAAAACAGTTGTGTTATAGAACCATACGCAAATATCCATATGCTTTTGCAGGGTTTTAGGTTTATAATTTCATCTGCATCTTTTTAACCATAAGTTGGCTGGTTCAAGTCCACCATCCTTCATTCAAGAACTTGCAATGTTAAGCATTTTTATTATTGGCTAGAGCATTTTACGCTACATAGGATAGCATTTGTGAACAATACTGAAAGCGTTTTAGATGGAATTAAGCACAATAGTTCTATCAGTGTTTTATATACATGACTTCGTGTTTTCTGCTGTTAGTTGGATTTTTGTATTAGCAAATCATGTTATATGAAGCATTTTTCTTTTCATTTACTAGAAGCATTATACGCATATAAATGTTACATCTACAGTGAGGAATATAGAATATGCACTTCATTGTGCATTCTTTCTATATGCCCCAAGCACTTTTATGTGGATATCAAAGCATTTTTTGTACCTTACATAATGCACTTTTCTATATGATTTTCTTCTGTATACTTGAAGTACTTTATGTGGATATCAAAGCATTTTTTGTACCTTACAACATGCACTTTTGTATGCATTTTCTTCTATATACTCCAAGCACTTTCATATCAGATATTGAAGCACTTTTGTAATATGCAGGTTTTGTATGCATTTTGGTCTAGAGATGTGATTAACGGCCTCTTTGGTAGGGTTGTGGTTGTGCCGGCTTCGGCTGTGGCTGTGACTTCTTTGAAAAAACAGCTGTGCTGGCTGTGTCTGCGGTTGTGCCTAAAACGTTTGGCAAAACGGCTTTTTCTGTAGTTTCTCCATATTTTTAAGGACAAATATAGAAAGATGAGAAAGTCATAGAGAAGAGAAGCCGGTGAAGCTACCATTTCGTGGCTTCATGCTTCACCTCTTTTTTGGAAGGGTATTTCTCCTTTTTTTAAGGAGAAGCACGTGAGGAAGCACCCCGTTTGGTTAAAATCACGTGAAGCCGCTAGAGAAGCCATCAAAGAAGCCCTACCAAAGAGGTCCTTAGTTTAGACAAAGGACATTTTCTATTTGTATCTTCAACCGAGTTTGTTTCATGCCGGATCGGAGACAACAAAGATTGCTTACATTAGTTCCTGCTGGATTAGTGTTGGCCGGAAAAGGAAAGGCCTAAGATTTCTGGCTTCATACGTAGGTATGCAAAGCGCCGGGCTTGATTTCGAAGACCAGTCGGAAACAATCTATATATGTCGGCACGCCACGACGGAGACGGCGCAGGGCATGCACGTTCCAGTCCACCGATACAGCATGCTCGCCTCGCTGCGGCACGCCTCGGTGTCGCTCAAGGAAGCACAAAGTAACTCAAAACAATCAGCAACCAGCAAGCGACTAGGCACCTAAGAGCACCCGTAGTGTGAGAGCAAATCGAACCGTGGTCCAACGTGGCAGTTCGCAAATCGAACGGAGCACGCTGTGGACATCGAACCGAACGAAGGAGAGAGAAACATCGACGTATGTTTTCGGTTCGAACCGTGAGCGAATCTATAATATCCATATAAGTCATACCCACTAAATATAATTACTTTTCTAAACCTCAATTCTCATTGCGCCACATCACCTAAATAACCTGGTCCATCAAGTTGTTTTGTTCAGAACAAATGGAACAAAGCCGCTCGCTTCTATGGCTGCATGCACGGCGCATCTGCCTTCCGCTGCTGGGAGCCAAATATACTTTGTTTACTCTTTTGCCTGGGTCCCACTAATCGAACCTACACTACGGGAATCGAACTGTGGTGAAAATCGATTTTGGTCTGACACACGGTGCAGCTCCGTTCGACCCAACACTACTGATGCTCTAAGCTCCTCGGCGCCAGCAACTTTCTCAGCTTAGTGAGCCTAGCCGAAGACCACTTGTTGCATTCTTTCTAACACGACCGGTTTGAGGGTCTAGAACTCTAGAAGTCGAATACCACTTGTTGCATTCTTTCTAAAGCCTCTACGCGACCAATATTTTACCTAAATTGGGAGATTTCGTTTCCAAACGTGAGTCAAGTGGGCCATATTACTGGATAGGTTCGGTGGGATGGAAACTTTAATGAGAATTCAATAATTTCCCTACGACGAGACAGATTGTTTGCTAGTGAAGTCAACAATATTTAGTAATACCTCGAGTATTTTTGGATGAGTGACTGTTGCAGTCATGATCTAAAATCATTTCGCATCCAAAAAATTTTCAACGCAAGGAAGGCTCTAACCCACTATAAATATGGACGGGCCGACAAGAACATCATCTATCGATTCTCTCCCCGACTTCTCATTGCTCCACCGACTCCTAGGTCCTAGCTAGTACGTAAATCTTCTTTAAGTTTAGGGGCGTCATTTAACGGTGACCACAAGTTTTGCTTCTTACGGTTGTTGCTATTTTTGAAAACGGACAGTATGTGGGGAATAAAGCAGCGTATGTTGGAGTTGGTTGGGAAGTGAGGTCCATGCTGACATCATCAATGGTTTCAACTAAAAAAATCTGTATAATGCAAACCGTGCATCCAAATGAAAAACCGATTGCACCACTGTGTTTCTCGTGACGAGATCTTCAAAACTAGACCCACAATATGTTCCGACAAAAAAAAAAACGACACTAGGAAAGTTGCTGCAATTTTTCCTTTTGATCGGCCAACTTTCTGATTTGTTCCTTCCAACTTTTCCGTTTGGTCGTCCAACTTTTTCAATTGACTCTCGAACATTTCTATTTAGTTGTCTAATTTTTTTATTTGTTTTGTCTAACTTTTTTCATTCGTTTTCAACATTTCCATTTGTTGTCTAACTTTTTCATTTGTTGCTCTAATTTTTTAATTCGTCTTTTTTTTTATTTTTTTAGAAAATTTAAAACATAGCCAAGTGGGATCTAGTTTCGAAGGTTTCGTCGCAACGAACGCAACTGTAAAATCGGTTTGTGATTTGGGTGCTCAGTTTGAAAGCTATACATTTTTTTAAAATGATGGCACTAGTTTAGAGGTTATGGGCCCACCGCTACACGGGTGTCGCGCGCCAGCACGTCCTGCGCTCGGGTGGCCTAACACAGGTGGTCTAAGAGGGGTTTAACGACCACAAAAATCAGTCCTTGCGGTTGACCGCTGTATAGACTCTCCCGTCAGTTAGCCCTAGAAAATGAGGATCCTGGTGTACTTGAAGACTTTGCTTCCGTTCCTTGTGCTTTTCCTAATGGTTGCGTGTTGTAAGTATGCGATCCTATTGTAGTCCCAATAATATTATACTTCTTCCACTTTTAAATTGTTGACGCCGTTAATTTTTTTAGTTACATTTGACCATTCATTGTATTTAAGATATTTTAAAAATTATCTTAAATATTTGTTATGATTAGTTTCATCATCACTAAAGGAAACTGAAATATAAATTATAATTTTACATATTTAAGCTAATGTTTTAAATAAGATGAACGATCAAACGTAATTTAAAAAGTCAATGGTGTCAGCAATTTAAAATCGGAGGAATTATATGATCATGACCACCAAATATTATAGCAGGTAGCCTGGGCTATGGAAAGAGGGTTCCTGGTGTCAGCTCAACGATGTCAGATGAGAGCAAGATCCACATAGTATTTTGCATCCCGGCAACATTCGGTGATCAAGGTTGGAAGGAATGCTACTGCTTTGGAAATGCATATCATAAGCAGAGTTGCCATCAGAAGCTTGAGGAGTGCAGGGCCAAGTGCGCTGTGTGCAACCCCAATTGTTCGCGTGTGCCGCCCCCTCAATTGTATGCAAGGATGAATGCAACTCTATACTAGTAACAAGAAATCATGTTATTTGATAGTAATCAATCAATATGGTGCAAAATAATGTAATCATGCGTACTACTCAAGATTAATCTATGCACTTTTCGTTGATGTTCTATTAAGACTAGTGTATATTGATTTGTCTTCTCTGTTGTTTTCCCGATACACAGTTTAAAGACACTTGTAAAGCACATGCACACACACCATATGTTTAAAAGCATTGGAAGCCGTCGAAAACCGCGACCCAGCGGTTTAGACGGTTCGACGGTTTCGGATGAAAAGATTTGAATTTTTTTTTAAATTTCAAAAACCGCACAAAAAAACGTGAAAACCGCATGAAAACCGCACGATAAACCGTGCGGTTTACTGTTCAGCGGAAGAATTTCCTCGGCAAACCGTGAAAACTACGGAGAAAACCACCGAAACCGCGCATTTTTTGTCTTGAATTCGTTCAAATTCAAATTTTGCATTCGTGTGGTTTTTATCGCGGTTTTCACGGTTTTTGCGAAAACTGCAAAACCGCCACCCACCGGTTTTTACTGCTCAAACGGTTTTTGAATCTTTTCACGTTTCACTTTGTAATGACGACACTACCCAAGCAGCATCAGGAGCGGTTGGATGGTTGCCTTCTTCTGCCGCAATTTTGATGGCAAGCACGTCGTTCGACATGCTCTGGAGAAGGTTGACGCGGAGTTCATGTCGGCAAGCATGGTCTGCGACTTGTTGGAGTTGGAGGCGAATCTGGGAAGCCCGCGCGCCCAGTGTGCAGGAGGCGTGTCAGTAGAGTTATGAAGCGTGTCGTAACAATAACAACTGTTGACCGTCCATTTTATCTAGATTGATGATCTCTTACCTCCTAGGAGGTAAAAGCTCTCCTTGATTGTAGGGAGATTCGTTTCTAAAGTTGTTATAAGACTACTTTTTTCATTTGACGTAAAACAAATTAGAAACTTGATGGTAACGTGAAACTTAGCCTTTCCCCTTTCACATAAAAGAAAATCAGAACGTACTAAAAGCAAATAAGAAATGTTAATTGGGAAGACACCATAAAAATTTGATTGGTACAGATTAGAGATATTCTTGACAGCTACAAATTTGAGACCTGACTACCATCTCACGTTTCTAATTCTGAACATATGAAAAATATTGGGTCTTTAACGTGACAACAAACAAAAACCAAGTTCTGGGATGCATGAATCGGTGAGTGGATGCCGTGATTTGCATGCATGGAAGGAAATTAAATGAATCTCTATACTGGGATTTGACTAATTGAGGAATTGAGGAGAGGGTTGCATGCACGAGTTACGTGACATAAACAATCCATATAAAGCCTATACGTGGTAACAATGTACGTATTAGGAAAATTTCTATCATCTTGGGCAAGGGCAACCGAGCGGAAGGGATGTGAGGTGGGCGCGACCTGAAAAATCGGAGGAGAGACGAAGAGATCTCCTTTCCTAAATAAGCGCCGGATTGTTCTCTAAATTTTGTATTTTTATTCTATAATCAACGGTTCTGATTTGTTTTTGACCTTTTACCTCTTAAGAGGTGAAAAGGGTACCGTAACAAGACACCAACTTATCTACATGGCTCTGAAGAACAAAAGTGTTGTTTCAACTTTCAAGGATGGTGCTTTTTGGTGTCCGTTAAAAATTTCATGACGGAGAGCTTGATTACTGAGGAGATGATGTAAATCGGATTAATGAGGCGTCATGAGCAGTTGACCATGGCTGTAATTGCTTCAGGAGAGGCTTAATGAGAGACTGAACTTGGTTTCAACTCATACTTTTGAGGGACATTTCCTATTTGCGTCTCACCGAGTTTGTTTCATGTCAGATCGGAAACAACTAAGATTACTCTTCCTCTACGTTTACTGTTCTGGCAGGATTTTTGTGTCGGCCGGAAGGGAAAAGGTCTGAGGTTTCTCGCTTGATCCACATATAGGTACGTACCGGATCTTGTTTTACGACGAAGAAAACGAGCGTCGACAAGCGAGGGTCGCCGTGCAGAAAACAAGAATCTATGGCGGCCAAGTCGACGTCATGGTGCACGACGGAGACGGCGCAGGGCATGCACGTGTTCCACGTGCACGGGTACAGCCTGCTCAAAGCC
>LAPY01002294.1:42966-58991 GCA_000970635.1 Eragrostis tef
GAGCGGCTGGGCGCCGCCGTCTCGTGGCTGGGAGAAAAGGCATCACGGCGCCGGCGCAATACATGCCCCGTCTTCCGGTGGAAACACCGGTGATGAGCGGTCATTTTGTTCTTCTCTGTACTATTAACTACGCAAGACTGCAACGCGTAAAAGAAAAAAAAAGAAATCACATGATATAAATGTCCTGTAATTTGTTTTTTGAACGGGAATGTCCTGTAAGTAGTGAAGTGAACTTTCGTTCAGAAAAAAATAGTGAAGTGAACTGCGCATAAGGCCGTCCCTGGCCTATATGGCCTTGGCGTTGGCACAGGGCCCTGAAAAACAAGTCTATCAGTCCAAGTTTTCCTTTTTCTCTGTCCTAAATTAGAATGGGCTCGTTTCTACGGCCCGTCTGTCCCTCTTCGGCCTTTTTCCCCGCGGCCCATGCATGTCGATTCCTGCCTCCTCCTCATCCTGCCGCCGCCCTAGATTGATCGCGAACGCGTGGAGCGAAGAACAAGGCGGTCAGGTCTGCCCTCACAGGTCGCGGCACGGGCGCACGGCGCTGCTCTGTTACCTGTGGCAGAACCAAAGAAGCTCTGCGTGGCCAGCAGCATTAGCTCCGCTCCTTCTACACGGTTGTACCCTGCAGGCCTGGTGCGAACCACCAAGGTAATTTCTTACTTTTGATATTTTTATTTGATTTCAATTTCAATTCTTGAATGAATGAATGGATCGTCAATTGGTGATTAGTGAACTAGATTATTGTGGATTGGTAAGTACAGAGTTAATGAATTATAAAGTGTTGATCCCACAAGGAAAACTTAATGATTTGGCCACGATAGCTCTTTAGTGTGGCATTACCATTGAAGATTTCAAAGAACACCCCAAAAAACATGACGTTGTTCAAGTAAGGATTATTAAACTAAGAGTTATATAGACACATTTATTGATTTATTCACTTTTTATGTAATTCATTAGAATATTTTGCCGGGCCTCCTTTCATAGTTTCGCACAGGGCTTCCGATTTTGCCGGGACGGCCCTTGCGCATACAAACAAACATTTGGTCCGAGGAATTAATCACCCTGTCATTGCGTCAACTAGCAAGGTGGTGACACTAATTTTCTAAAACACCAAGGGGCTGTTCGTTTTCTGGTCCTTAAACTTTACTTTCTATCACATAAAAAAGAATCTTGCTATTTAAGAGTATTAAATAGAGTCTAATGATAATTTTTTTTGACAGATGGATGCTAATTTACGAGATGTATCTAATGAGTCTAATTAATCTATGTTCTGTCACAATAGTGTTACAGTAACTATCGTCTAATTATGGCTTAATTACCCTCATTAGATTTGTCTCGCGAATTAACACAACGGTTCTGCAATTAGTTTTATAATTAGACTTTTAATACTACGAAATGACAAGATTCTACAGGCCTAAATTTAATCCTGAATAAACAAACACCCCCTAAGAACATAAGGAGAAGCAGACAGCAATTTTCTGCGTGCTGCAGGCATCGGCGCTTCCACAGGAAACTTACTTGTGACATAAATTCCGAAGAAAGAAACAATCGTCTCTTTTGAAGATTTTTTTCTTTTAATCATTGGGAACTCGCGGGCGGCCTGCGCATTCACGCTGCTTGTATGAACAATTCAAGTACTGTCTTGTTATATTGCCCTTAAAAAAGACAAAGTACTCTGCTGTATTGAATATTACTACTTCTTTACTTCACAAAGAATATTACTGCTTCCTTGTCATTCATTATTGTTCAGTCAGTGTTATCTCTGGCTGACGGTTTTCGTAAAGAGAATAAGGCGTGTCATCAGAGAAGTAGCAGCCAAAGTGTGTCGACGTAGTGGAGTCGGCACCATGATCAGCGAAGATGGACCACGCGGGAGCATTTTTGTCAGGAAAGCAGCAGTAGCCAGCCCGGTCAAACGGTCTACCCTTGCATGGACCGAAGCATGATTTTATAGTGATCGGTAGTTCTGAACTTTTCTCAAGGGCCTCGTGCTGAGGGCAAGGAGCGGCTGCAGGTGTTTGCTGTAGCAAACTAAGGCTCTGTTTGGTCTACAGCCACATATTGCCACCGCCACACATGCCACTCCACAGAGTGTGGCGAGCTGAAATGCCGCCACAATCGCCACGGAACAATACACAGAAAAAAGTGAGGGAGCCTTGAGATGGCGAGCAACCAAGCAATACTATTTTTATGCGTGGCTGCTGAATCTTCGGTTTGGCGAGGTGTGGCGGTGGACGGTTAGCAAGTTATCTCGCCACTCCTTGAACTTCAAGTGGGCCACATTTTCTGATGGAAAAGGTCCATATTACTCCCCTCAAGTATAACCAAAGTCCACATAACCCCCTAAAATATATTTTTGTTTATTTTACCCCTTAAACTATGTCACTTGGTTCAATTTACCCCTTGATGCAATCTGTCTTTTTTATTTCTCCATGCACAACTTGAATTTTAATTTACAATTTTGCTCAGATGTAGCGAATATCACAATGTAAGTCAGAAAAATATATCATGAATTTTTCGTCGTCATTTTCAATACAATATTGTATCCCATTGTTTACTTAATTATTAAATATCTTGGCCCATCAAAATAACGATAAAAAATTATTTTATATTTTTATAACATGAGTTACGATGTCTACTATCATCTCGCGAAATTTGAACCTAATGCCACACTTGTGCATGGGGAAATGAAAAAAACAAATTGCATTAGAGGGTAAATTAAACCAACTGATATAGTTTAGGGGGTAAAATAAAGCAAAAGATAGTTTAAGGGGTTATGTGGACTTTGGTTATACTTGAGGGGAGTAATATGGACTTTTTCCTTTTCTGATGGTTGCTCAGGGGTTGCAGATCGTTGTGTAAGACCGCGAAAGCAGGCAACACAGTCCTTTCATTGGTCAAATAATATGCCCTCCTTCTCACTTGAGGAGAGTGAAGGTCATGACTTATTGAAGCAGAACGTCAATTGGCCAAGAGAAGGGAGAAATGTGGGTTTTTTTCCTTTCTCTGTTCGCTCGGCTTGATTCGTCTTGCTCCAAGGTATTCATGGCTCGGATCGCTTTGTATCGATCCGAGGAGATTGGTGAGGGCAGACAGGTGGCAGAAAATAGTGGAGGTGAAGCTCGGGGAACCTTTTGTGACCCAGTAGGTAGAGAATTTTTTTCCAGTTTCATGCTTCACGGTATTGTACATGATGCACTCTCGAGTGGTCGTCGATGTCCATCCATACGGTCAATGTAATCCATTGCACCGCACTGCTTGTGGCCAAAAACACAAAAAATAAAAATCAAAATGTTGGAATTAGGCAGCTTTTCGAATTATATTCGGCACACTTTCGCTTTGTATCGTGGTAGGATCGCACACGAACAAAGCAGGTGGGAACCCAGAAATTCTGCAGCTAGAAAGCCGAGAAGACGAGCCCATGAAATCAAGGCTTTTTGGTCTTTAGTCTTTAGCCTCTCTCCATGAAGCTGCCTTGGGATTCAAGTATTTTGACGTGCGGTTAGTTGAAAGTATATTTGTGTTGACTGACTTAGAGGCTAAACTTCAGTCAATCTTTTACCTCATTCAAATCTTTTGCAACCAGAGTGGGATATAAAGCTGGAGTAAAAAGCTACTTTATGGTACACCGGTTGACGTCCAGTCGTCCACTACTCAGGGGCGATGGTGGAGCTAAAGCTATGTATGCTCTTTGTTTTTTTTTTAAGCCCTAAAGCCATGCTAATGCAAAATTTGTGGTGGCACTTCGCGCTCTTCCGGTCTTTCCCCAATTTAGGCATCCCTCCCTTGTTCTCGTACAGCTACAGCTACATCAGCAGGACCAGGATTCTTGAGCAATTAGCACAAAGTACATAATAATAATGCAGAATTAGCTACTAAGCTGTGCCCTGCTGTTGGGTGCAGAAGAATTCCGCACTATTGAAACAAGCTAGATAGACTCCTGGAGCGATGAGCAGACGAGGCAAATGGCTGCCCATGGTGTGCGCGCTCGCGATGCTGTGCGTGGGCTGGGCCGTCGCCGTGGACGAGCAGGGCGCGGTGCTGCTGGCGTGGAAATCGACGCTGCACGGCGGCGACGCGCTGTCGGACTGGAAGCCGAGCGACGCGTCGCCATGCCGGTGGACGGGCGTGACGTGCGACGCCCGCGGCGGCATCACCAAGCTGATCCTGGAATCGGTCCAGCTGTCCGGCGGCGTGCCCGCCAACCTGACAGCCATGGGCACCACGCTGGCGCAGCTCGTCCTCACCGGCACCAACCTGACGGGGCCCATCCCGCCGGAGCTTGGCGAGCTGCCGGTGCTGGCTCACCTCAACCTCAGCAACAATGCGCTCACGGGGCCGATCCCGCCCGAGCTCGGCGAGCTGCCTGTCCTAGTGCATCTTGACCTCAGCGACAACGCGCTGTCCGGGTCCATCCCGGCGCAGCTCGGCGGGCTCAAGAAGCTCACCAAACTGCTGCTGTGGCAGAACCAGCTCGGCAGCGTCGTCCCGCCGGAGCTCGGGTCGTGTCCCGAGCTCACTGAGGTGGACCTGTCTGTCAACAGCCTCACCGGCCACATCCCGACGTCCTTCGGCAACCTGTCGTCACTGCTGCTGCTAGATCTCAGCGAGAACAAGCTCTCCGGCCCAATACCGCCGGAGCTCGGCCAGTGCAACAGCCTGGAGGAAATCTACCTCTCGGATAATGCGCTGTCGGGCTCCATACCGGCACAGCTCGGTGGGCTCAAGAACCTCAAGAGCTTGTACCTGTGGAAGAACCAGCTCGTCGGCATCATCCCGCCGGAGCTTGGGTCGTGCACCAAGCTAAGTGACGTGGACCTGTCGTACAATGGGCTCACGGGCCACATCCCGGCATCCTTGAGCAACTTGTCGTCGCTGCAGTTTCTCTTACTCAACTCGAACGAGCTCTCCGGCACGGTGCCGCCACAGCTCGCCCGGTGCACCAATCTCTCCGACCTCTGGCTCAACGACAACCAGTTGACGGGCAGCATCCCGCCGCGGCTCGGCCGGTGCACTAGACTTGTGAATCTCTTCCTGTCCTACAACGCGCTGACTGGTCCCATCCCGAGGTCACTATTCCGGTTGCCACTGCTGACCAAGCTGCTTGTCGTCAACAACCACCTGTCCGGTGAGCTCCCGCCAGAGATTGGAAACTGCACATCTCTCGTTCGGTTCTGGGCTGGCCACAACCACATCGCCGGCGTGATACCGGCCGAGATCGGCAAGCTTCGACACCTCAGAGACCTTTCTCTCTCGTCAAACCTGCTGTCCGGCACGTTACCAGCACAGATATCCGGGTGCCGGAATCTCACATCCATCTACCTCTATCGCAACTCTATATCCGGCAAGCTGCCGGTAGGGCTGTTCCAGAACTTGCTCTCCCTCAAGTACCTCGACCTTTCCTACAACAACATCAGTGGCACGCTTCCATTAGACATTGGCATGCTCAAGTCCTTGACGGAGCTCTTTGTCAGCAGCAACAGGCTGTCCGGGCAGATACCACCGGAAATTGGGTCGTGCTCCCAGCTCCAATTCCTTGACGTCAGTGGCAACTCGCTCTCCGGTGAGATTCCGGGGAGCATCAGCAAGATCCAGGGGCAGGAGATTGTTCTCAACCTCAGCTGCAACAGCCTATCCGGCATGATACCGGTGGAGTTCGCAAATATTGTTGGGCTCAGTATGCTCGACGTGTCGCACAACAAGCTCTCCGGCACGATACCCACGGAGTTTGCCAAGCTTGTTGGGCTCAAAGTGCTCGACGTGTCGCACAACCAGCTCTCCGGCGATCTCCAGCGGCTGTCCGCTCTCCCCAACCTCTTGGCACTCAATATCTCCTTCAACAGCTTCTCCGGTCAGCTACCGGAGACGGCGTTCTTCGCGAGGCTCCCCAGGAGCGACCTCGAGGGCAATCCAGCACTGTGCCTCTCCAGGTGCGGTGGTGATGGCAAGCGTGCGAGAACGGCGATGGCCGTGGTGCTTTGCACCATCGCCATCCTCCTTGTAAGCACGATACTCTTCCTCTTCTGGTGGCGGCGACGCGTCAGGGAGTTATCGCCGCCGTGGGAATACCAGAAGCTGCAGGTCAGCATTGCGGACGTGGCCCGCAGCCTCAAACCGGCAAATGTTGTCGGCCACGGGTGGTCCGGCGCTGTGTACCGTGCGAACCTTCCATCATCCGGCACGATAATCGCTGTGAAGAAGTTCCAGTCGTGCGATGAGGCATCCATCGAGGCTTTCTCCTGCGAGATTGGCGTGCTTCCCCTTCTGCGCCACCGCAACATCGTCCGGCTGCTGGGGTGGGCAGCCAACCGCCACAGCGCCTACCGTGCGAACCTTCCATCATCCGGCACGATAATCGCTGTGAAGAAGTTCCAGTCGTGCGATGAGGCATCCATCGAGGCTTTCTCCTGCGAGATTGGCGTGCTTCCCCTTCTGCGCCACCGCAACATCGTCCGGCTGCTGGGGTGGGCAGCCAACCGCCGCACCCGCCTCCTGTTCTATGACTACCTCCCTAACGGCACCCTCGGCGGCCTGCTTCACGGCACCAAAAAGGCCGAGTGGGAGGTGCGGCTCAAGATCGCCGTAGGTGTGGCTGAGGGCCTGGTCTATCTGCACCATGACTGCGTGCCAGGGATCATCCATCGAGATGTCAAGCCCGAAAACATCCTCCTCGGTGACCACTACGAGGCATGTCTCGCTGACTTTGGGTTGGCCAGGTTCGCCAACGATGGTGGCACCAATCATCTGTCGTCTTTGCAATTTGCTGGCTCCTATGGCTACATCGCTCCAGGTAATTAAGCTTTAACACTGCTAGCTAGTTCCACAACCAGGTAGTATTAATTAAGTGGAGTGGATGGCTAATTAAGATCTAATTAGTATGGTTGCAGAATGTATGGTCAACACCACGACCAAAAGCGATGTGTACAGTTTTGGAGTGGTACTGCTCGAGATGATCACTGGACGACACCCACTGGACTCAGCATTCGGTGAGGGACAAAGTGTGGTTGAGTGGGTGCGCGATCACCTTGGCCAGAGGCGTGATCCTGCCGAGATCGTTGATGCAAGATTGCAGCAGCCTCAACAAGATACACAGTTCCAAGAGATGCTGCAAGCTATGCGCATCGCGCTACTGTGTGTAAACCCACGACCTCGTGACCGACCGACAATGAAGGATGTGTTGGCACTCTTACGTGGCATCCCACGTGACGAGGGCGACGAATTCCTAGACCATCATCTCACAGCCTGCATGCCTTCAACATAGTTGATGTGCAGTCTCTTCTTCCGAGAGATTTTAATTTCAACACATGGCTGCCATGCCACGCAAGGGATGAAAGCCAAGCATCAGCATCCAGCACACTTCATGAGATCCAGCGGACAGCTCTTGGAGTGGCAAGACAGTCCTTGAGGATGGTGGCCAAACGATTGAATAGTAGTTTTTTTTTTAAAAATACCTTTCTGGAAGGTTTTCTCCCTCGTTTCTACACCTCTTGTAATCCTCTACCTGTAATATTTTTGGTTTCGACCCAATGCAAAAGTTCGTGCGGCAATGCCAAAAATGGTTTACCATAGTTTTCTTTCGAATAAAAGTATATGGTGGCAAAAAGTAAGTTCACAGTCTTAAACAAAATAAATAAATATTAAAATAAAAGCACCAATAAAATAAAGAAAATATTAAATCAATTGATAAAATTGCATATTTGTTGTTGAAAATGCTCATCCCAAAATAGGAAATTCTGAGGTGTGGCTCGATTTGGTTAAAATATATGTTCTTTTTTGCGAGGGAGATTTGGTTGACCTATTGTGGGCGTGACTCTTGATTGTTTTGTCTTTCCTCGATGAATTCCAAAATTGTTGCCTGGGATTGCTTTGGCTTTGCTTATTTTGCTTTTGACTATTCTGCAAGCCAATTCTTCTTCTATAGTCATTGTCTGGCAAGGCGTTCACACGCGGTGACTAGACTGGCAGTCAATAAGCAATAGCCAAAAACTCATGGTAGGTCCTGATTAGATCTGAAATCCTCAGCACTTTCAGTTGTTCGTTTCCACTTATACTAGTACAAATTTCCCTTAAAAAAAAGACCTTATACTAGTACCTTATGGTAGGCTGAATCGTCTTTATAATAGGAGACACATATTCATGCGGCCAGTACAGGACAACGGTACCCAGGGCATGAGTAACTTTCTGGGCGTGCAGCATGCGCGAATGTGCCATCATGCGGGTTGATGCTCTTGGAATACGGAGTCAAAAAGGAAAAAAGCAAGCAACGACTGAAGCAACTCCTCCGCGAGTCCGCGAGCGCCCTCCTGCTCACAGCACAACATTCCAGCGCAACACCATAGCACAGCGGTATTTTATTCCAGCGCCTCCCCTCATTTCTACACAGCCGCTGCCATCTCTCATCCTCCTCTCCCTCCCCAATCCTGTTCCTCCCCGTCGACGGCTTCCCCGGTGTGCTGTTCGCGCGCGCCATGGAGCTCTCGCTCGGGCGCTTCCTGTCACCACCCTTCGTGTGGAACCTCCTTGGGGTCGGCTGCCACCGTAGAAGAAAGATGGAGCTGCTCAGCATCATTATATTCGTCACATCTTTACTCCCGTTTTCAGCATCTGATCTTGAAGGTTCACTTCCATGCATATTATTTATGTATATCATCAATCTCCACCCTTTTTTTCGCGTTCATAATCTCTGCTTTTTTGTTTTGCCTTTGCTTAGGCAATGTATTATACGACATGAAGCAGAAACTGAAAGCCACTGGCAGCAATCAGCTTTCTGATTGGGTCCTTGGTCAAGATTCAGCCTGTCTTTTCAGTCATGTCACTTGTGACATAGGCAACAATGTTGTTGAAGTGTAAGTTTGAGTTGTTTGCGATTTCTCTTCACTCATATTTCTGTTTGTTTACTGCTATTATTTAGTCGTAGATGGGAAATTAAGCCTACCTCAGCTGGTAGGGAGCTAGGTATTGTTTGGACCTCTACCACCGAGGTTTGATTTCTCTTCAAATCGGATTTCGGTGTAGCCTCCCAAATTACACATATAATGACTAAATATGTCAGCTAATCATGAGATGAGTATTGACACGTGTCAACCGCCCTCAGCCCATTCAAGCGGCCAACAAAAACAATATTCAATCACCACATATATAATTCCGGTATTCTCCGGTATGCATTTACAATACCCAAGATCGACGTGCATACCGCTACGCCACAATTTGCAACAACCATCATCACAAGATACAAAATAGAGAGCAAATTTTAAGTGTCATTACATGTCTTCATTCATTCTATAAATACAACAAAAGAGATTTTAACTAGCTTAGCTCTCATGCCAACCAAATACTAGCCAAGGAAAAGTATTACATGAGTTTAAACCTTGACATGAGAGTATTACGTAGCGGAAATTATAAACCCGAGACTAATGATGCTTGGCCCACAAGCACCACTTGGGTTAGCACAGCTACAATCAACTACTCCTGCCCATCACCACCCTCGGCGGGTAGTCATATACGTACTCGTCCTCACCTGCAAAAACTCAATAATAGCATCGTGAGTACGAAGGTACTCAGCAAGACTTATACATAGAGTCATATAGCTCTCTGTACAACAGAAGATGAATTTAGCATTGGACAAGGACATGACCAATAGGATGACATTTTGCATAAATTAATTATTTGATCGCATTAAATAAGTAATTAAATGACAAGCATAAATAAAAGACTCGTGAGCAACTCCTCCTATGCCCACCCATACATTCCCCTAACTCAAGTGTATAACATTCTTGCCAACAAATATATCAACACAAGCTCATATCCGCATCCATTACTACCATGATGACTAACAAACATAAACTTGTTCATGTTTGAGAGTGTGGCAATTCGAATTCATTTGACACCATGCAGGGGAGTACTAATTGACCTACACGCCACACAACGACCGTCCATACAACCCGTCAGAAGTAACTGGTGACTAAATGGTCGCAGCTAGATAAGGAGGAAGGCTTACCCGTTCCATATATTGTATTGAGTATGTGACAGCACAGAAAGGTGTTCATGTTGATAGCACCAACAATCTTTAATCAACCAACCAAGCCTACGGTGCATTCAAGACTTCATTCCCAAACCACCCTACTGCCCGCTCAAATCTTCCATCCATAAACCATCAACACCATTACCAAGATATCTTATATATGAAGTAACAACCTATACTTGCGAATAGTGGACCTTACCACATTCGACTTCTACCGGAAAGTAAACAAGCATGTATAAGCAATAACCGAGACTTCAACTTAAACACTACCCAACAAGACAAGTTGCAAGAAAAACAAGGTATAACAAGTATCAAGGACGATCATGCAGCAAATAGGTGCTACTTGACAAGAACAACTATTGCTCGACCAATGCATACTAGTAATAACCTTAGCCAAGTTTAACCATCATGTGTATCCAAAATAGTGGAAGGTATGCATAGATGCTTGTTTTGAGTTGCAGGTTCAACACTCACAACTTCTGGATTAGCAGCACCTTCGGCTCTACCAACGTTAATCTTCGGCAGTTCGTTCTCTAAGAGAAAAAACAATGCAACTTGAATGACATGAATATGATGTGATATGAAGTGATATAATCATACAAATTGGTGGACATGTAGTGAAATGAGTCATGATTACAATGCAAAAAGAATCACTTTAATTGAGTAAGATTTGCTCAGGTTATAAACGTTTCAAAGTAGGGCTGTCCAGAAATTCGTGATTAAGATTTTGATTAGAATTTAACTGATTAATTAAAATTACATAAAGGATTTGGAGCTGGTTCATATTTTTAGCTTGAAGAAAATTTTCAAACAAATCCAACGGAAGTGGTTTCATAGTTTTCGGAGGTCACATGATTTTTCTATAGATTTTACAAGTTCTCTGCTGAAAACAAAGGACAGATTAAAACAGCCAGTCAAAACTGGGCCACGCGGAAGGCCACACGATTCCGACGCACCAGATCTGGCCAGTAGCGCAGCAGATCCGGCCTGGAGCTCGAGATGAACAGCCATGGCGGCTGGTGGCGGGGGAAAGATGCAATCCCGCGACAACAAGTTATGGATTCATGCCTTCCAGACCTCAAATGGGAGCACACTGAAGGTAGCTATCTTTGGCACAGAGGAATCGAGCTGAAGCTCACCGAGAGGACGGATTCGACAATGAGGTGATGTGTGTCCCGGCGGCGGTCCTTGGAGAAAAACGAGTCAATCTCAGCCGCACCGGAGAAGACAAAGAATGGAGATGGGGTGGAGCTCGAGGTCTCTGCTGTGCACCCTTCCACGGAGGAGCTTGGCCGGAGATGCGCTGGAACAGTGGGGCGGCTCGGTTCTATGGGATCTCGGTGGCCAGCAATGGAGGAGGGAGCGAGGGGCACAGAAGAGAAGTGAGAGAGAGAGTAGAGCAGCAGCAGCGGCTAGAGCTTGTGCTCGCCGTTCTTAACGGAATGGAGGACGGCGTCGATGTGAGGTAGGCTGGCAGCGAGAGGGGAAGTCGGGAGCGCGGCAGAGCAGCTCGGTTGCTTGGCGTCATGCGCCTTTGAGCGCTCGCCAGCGAGAAGGAAGAGGGGGAACGAGAGGATGACAGGTGGGCCCAAGGTGGAGAAGTGTCTGCCGTTCCCAGAGAGTAGGAGAAAAATTGTCTGTCCACTACAGAGAGCTTCAAGGAAAATTGTTTGGCCGCCACAAATTGTCTGTTCTGTACAAAAAGTTGGAGATTCTGCTATGAAAAGCTCCAAAAAACATAGGAGTTTGATGGATTAGAGAAGAGATGATGGAGAATCTATTTGAAGAACAACCACTAAAAAAGATGGAGCATGGATTTAAATAAAATTCCTCAAATTTGCTTAAGAAGGAGCGTTTGCCAATTTGATTGCTCGATTAAAAATTAAATGCAAAGCAATGCATGCACATGCTACAATTTTTTGATATGATGCTCATGATGTATATGATTATGGTAGATTAACATGCAATTAAAAATTGGCATGTTACAGTGTCTATTTTCTTCTTGATGAAAACCTCTAATTTTTTCCCTCGTTGTTTAGTTGTAGGTCACTTAGCTTAGAGCTATATATATGTTCTATCAGTTTACAATCTACATTCCCTACAACGAGCTCTAAAAGTGTTAACCGACTCCAAGTAGGAGTACCGTTTCAGAGGCATTTATTTGCGCATGTAATTATTGACTTTTGGTGCACCTGTTATAATTCCATTCCTGATTGAGGTCTCTGGTTTATTAAGCTAGAGATAAAGATTAATGAGTAGTTTTACGATGCCCTATACAACTAAGTATATACTAGTGGTATATATTTAGAATCCGGATGGTTCTGATCGATTGTTTTCCCACTTCTCTAGCACCACTAGGATTTTTGTGTACAGTATCAAGAATACCAGGGCATTTTTAGAAAGAATCTAACAAGAATACGGAATGTATACCCTAATGGAATGAACCACAATAAGTTTCATTTCATTCTATCCTAGCCGGCCAACGATTGGCCCTTTGCCTTGCAGCCAATCTTCATTTGGGTGCAGGATTAACCGTGTCCTGACTCAATTCGTCATGCACAACTGGAATCGGGATCCCTGATTTCTAGGCTCCGTGCCTCCGTCATCCCAGCGACAGCAACTTTGGCGTATATAATGATGAAGGACTGTTCATGTGGGTGCGAGGAGCGGCAGATCTTGTAGATGAGGGATCCTGATGTTGCTCCTCCAAAGCGATGAGCGCTACACACAATGGTGGACTGACTTCCAATCTACAAGATTTATACGAATCCCCGATAGTTTTAGTACAAGTGGCCGACAATAATAGCATTTTAGTGTAATTTTTCTAAATGTCCAACAGTTTTGTAGTACAAATTCCTATATTTCCCAACAGTTTTAATAAATTCCTTACAAACTCATTCCTCATAACCTCATTCCCTACAGTTTTCACCTCTACTATAATTATATTTAAAACTATCACCCATTTGTGCACTAGAACTGTTGGGGATTGTCACAAATCTTGTAGTAGTGTCTCCTCGGCGCAAGAGGCAAATCGAGTCAAGGATTTGTCATGCACTTGTTGATCCTTAACTCTGCCTTCAAAGTTCAAGAGATTTGTCTCGGCAATCATCATAGCCTTAATTAATTTCCTATCCTGAGTAGGGATATGCACTTAGATTTGACTTTATCCTGAATGGTTGGGCATAGGTAAAAGCCAATGCTGTATAGATTCTAACTAAATTATTGCCGATGGTGGGATAGATCGCTGCCAAAGACCAATTCCTTCCTTTTAGGTGGTCTAGGTGGCTGGGATACTGAGTTTTTTTTTTTACATGAGAGATCGCCAGTTAGGTAGGGACGAGCCTCGAATGGGTATGTGCGCGGTGGCGGCACTAGAGTGACATGCAAATTCGTTGCAAAGCGAATCTGTTTTGGAAGACGGCGAAAAAAAGAGCCTATACAAGTAAAATGACAGTACTGCCGTTTATCATACCACTAGTATTATCCTAGTGATATAGGACACCGTAAAACTCTCCTAAGTTATAAGTTATTATGGAAAGGATTTTTATTTTATTATTTGTTAATTAGTATCTACCTTACTAGTGACCTCTCTGTATAAAGACAAGCACATGCCTAGGGCTGTTAATGAGCCGAGCTTGAGCGACCCCAGGTTTCCCTTCGAGCTTACAGTGGTGCTCCAGCTCAGCTAGAGAATAACTTGATTGAGCTCGGAGTTCAGTTTGGAAAAGCTCGATCCATTAGGATATATATCAGATAATACGTTGGGTGATAATTGGATAACTAGTTGCAGAATACCAACAAATCAGAATTAATCGAGAAAAAGAGATTGTAAATAAAATTCAACAACCGCTCTCATAGGCTAATTGAGAAGAAAAGAACGAGAAAATAGTAGAAATTGGGGAGGTTTATGCAGTACAAGGCCAGCGGTCAGGACTCAGGAGACGGAGAGCAGGAGAGGCATCATGGTGGTAGCAGCGGGGAATCACAAAACAGAAACGGCGGATGGGGAGATTTACGGAGCAAGCAACAACCTGGAGCTCGCTTACCGAGTGGTGATGACACTCGATTCTTTGAGGAGCAGCGGCACTATATTTGGCATTCGAGGTTTGGGTCTCTGGAACACTACAAGATTTCTACGAATCCTCGACAGTTTTAGTACAAGTGGCCGATAGTAATAGTATTTTAGTGTAAATTTTTAAAATGACCATCAGTTTTGTAGTACGAATGTTCATGTTTCCCAACAGTTTTAACAAATTCACTACAAACTAATTCCTCACAACCTCTACCTCTACTATAATTATACTTAAAGCTGTCACCCATTTATGCACTAGAACTGTTGGGAATTCTCACAAATCTTATAGTGGAAAGGAGGAATGCAACGAATAAAGCGGAGCCAGAGTGGGCTTCTTATTTGTTGGCCTCGGGCTAATCTGAAGCCAGGTCCAGTGGAAAGAAGAAGTCAATCTGTTGGAGACACTACCACAAACATTCCCCACTACTAGTCAGCGTAACGCTTTTATAGGATATCAATGGTAGCACAGATTCACAAAAAAAGTTATACTAGTCCAGACCTCCCGAATGATAACAATTCCTACGTTTAGTGGCGATCTATGAGTTCTTGTTTCACATGAAAACCTATGCTCTAAGAGCTTACAAGGGGGTAGATGCTTGCTAGGGGAGGGTTTCTAGCGAGTTGGCTATGTGTGTGCATGCATCATAAGTGTTTGTGAAGAAGAAGCTACAAAAGAGTACAAGAGAGGTTACGAAATGTTCACTCCGGCCTCCATTGAATCTAGTGTCGAGAGAGCCAAACTGAGGCTCCTCACCCCTTTATATAGGCCTAGGGGTGAGGTTACATGACAGGTGGGTCCTATCTAAGCTGGGTGTAGAGTCTGGTCGAGGTCGGGGCCTTGGGCTCTTCACGCGCCTTCTGGAGTATTCCACAGGACTCTGGAGCAGTCCGGGAGCCTCCAAACAACCACCGCCTGGGTATTGGGTGGCTTCTCATCTTGGTTCCTTCGGGATGAAGGAACCAGGATGTCGTCAGCTTGCTGGCCGTCTGGGTCATCATTGCTTGCGTTGTCCTTGGGTCACCGCCGCAGGGGCGATGGTTGGTCGGGGGTCGTCCGACCTCCTTCGGTGGACTGAAGGAGGACGGGACCCTTTGTCGTCATTGTGGCCAGGCCTCCTGTCTGGTCACTGGGGTTTTGTGAGTCAACCTGCCCAAAATAGACAAGAACCAAAGGTGGCTGGTGAGTCGCCTTCGGGGTGCCACCTGGTAGAGGGAAGGTTCTGGAGACTCGACTCGTGTCTTCACCGTGTTGTCTCGGAATGGCTGGTTGCTGTGCAGGATCCTGCGCTTAGGCAAGTCATGATCTGGTTTGTGCTTCTAACCTTGATGGTCAGGCACTCGCACCGAGCCTCGAACTTGCGTTCTGTGGCCCAGCAGTCGAAATTAGCTGCTGGCCCACCGAGGGTGTCCTTGGTAGATGATATTGTAAAACTCTTATTGGGCCAGGCCCACCTTCTAGAAGAAGGAGTCCTGGCCCATGTGGGCGACTTTATCGAATTCAGGCCCAACACGAAGTTAGGGTACCCCCCTATATATAGTTGAGGAGACCCCCTGTGTACAGTTACCCCAGAATTTCGCAATAAAGAATTTCGTCTCCTCTATTCAAGTTTTACTTTTGTTATCTGTCGTGTTCTACGTGCCGTCTCTACGCCGATAACCTAACACGTTATCAGCACGCTCTAATCGAGGATTAGGCCCAGCAGATCGGTGATTTACGGTACGTTTTGATTTTTGCTATCTTGACTCGTTGCAGCCAAGATCTGTCTAGAGATCAAATCGCCACGACAACCTTGACACGATGCAGTCAAGATTCAAAAGAACAGATCTAGATCTTGTCACATATGTAGTGCAGATCTAGATCTTGAAAGAAAAATCTTCATCAACATCGAAATCGTCCTCAAGCAAATAGTGCTCTGCACACCCCGATCT
>LAPY01002295.1:11349-21563 GCA_000970635.1 Eragrostis tef
GCTCTCCTGCCGGCTCTCCGGGCAGCCGCCGGCGACGCTGGCCGAGTTCACCATCGGCGGCGCCCAGGACTTCTACGACATCTCGGTGATCGACGGCTTCAACGTGGCCATGGACTTCTCCTGCAGCACCGGCGCGGCGCTGCGGTGCAGGGATTCCGGCTGCCCCGACGCGTACCACCAGCCCAACGACGTGAAGACCCATGCGTGCAGCGGCAACAGCAACTACCAGGTCACCTTCTGCCCATGATGCATGCGGTGGATGGAGAACGATGCGTGATCGATGAGCCCCTCCGTGACATAGATATATGGTGCGTACTCGGTGAATAAGACTGGTGAAATAAAGTGCATGCTTGTGCACGCGCCGCATTTTTAATTTTTATTGCTGTACCTTCAAAAATATATATGGACTGCATACTTTTCAACAACGTAATGTAAAATAAATTTGTTGCCTTGTTGAGATGGGAGGTTGACGACTGAAGGACGGTCAGCTCCCAAAGGGCTTGGACGCTTGGTTCAGTGTTTTAATAAAGGGAACTAGCATGTTTTAACTATTTCAGTGTTTTTCAATCCTGAAGGCCTAAATAGACGGACATCATGCCGCATACGTGATGACAGGAAGTGATATAACATACAATTCTTGATGAAAGGACAACTTGATATGACCACCACAATGATGCGGAAGGTCGCGACACACACCAGAAGGAAACAAATAATAATACTTGCACAACATGTCCAGCAATTTTTAAAGAGTTGAATATTTCTCACACGACAATCTTATTAAAGGGAAATGAACGACCAACATATGAATAGTGGAGGTTCACCGCACAAATATCCCCTCCATTGTGAATCCAAATCATGTCACTGAGGTTTCTCACGGAAAAACCTCAATGATAGACAACGTGATCAATAGTGGCATGATCTTGTAATCCTTGAATCCAGCCTGCGTGATTATTTTCTTCCATTGGTGCTCGTCTCGCTGATGCCCATAGCTACGCATCATGAACAAATCAAACAGCACCTGGGCCTCTTTGGCCTCCTTGTCCAGTGTCCCATGTCCAAGTACCGCATTTATTATTATTACCTTCCCTCCAGCATCTCTTGCCGGAATTGCTTCTTTGCACTGTCGAAGAACCTTAACGCAGGAGTCATCGTCCCAACAATCCAAAACAGACTGAGATAAAAGACAGAGGCGTCGTGGATATACATATATATAGTAGTTAGACATGCCATGAGGAAAAATAAAAGAGACGAAGTATTGTTCTCAAAAGGGAACACGATGAATGTGTGTCAACTGAGTACGTGCGTACCTTGATTAAAACAGCATCTGCAGGTGGAATGTACTTGAACATGTCACCAACGAGTAACTGCACCTGGCCACGTTCAGGCGCCTTGCTTATCACATGTTCAAGGTCCAGCACGCTGCACCTTATGTGTGGAAAGGCCCTGGCGATAGCCGCTGCGACTGTGCCAAGGCCCCCGCCAACGTCGATCAGGGAGTTGAGTCCTTGAAAGACGCCGCCAGCCTTTTTTAGCACGACATCCGTTACGAAGTTGCTGTCTGCAACGCAAGCAAGGTTGATGGCGTCATTATACGACGCATCTAGCTTGGCGAAACTCCATGGGGACATGCCGTGCGCCTTTTCAAACAGCGGTTTGGCATCCGGATCGCGGAGCCACGCTTCCAGGTTGAAGTAAGTGGACACCGTGGTGTCAAGGCGCGTGAAGAGGTGCAGCAGCGCGGACAGGTCGCATGATTGCGAGGTCGATGAATTGTTGTTGTCGGGGCGGACGAGGATGCGGGACGCTGGAGTGAGCGTGTAGATGGCCGCTTCTGCTTCTCCTTCGCTCTCACCAACGGGCTTTGACTCGTTGAAAATGCCCGAGACAGCAAGAAGGCGCATGAGCCGGCGGAGTACGGAAGCTTGGCCGGCAGGACGCCCGTTTGGTTGATGAGGTCAGACAATGTCGCTGCTCCGCCGCAACGGTGGATGGCACTGGGGATGCCCAGTCCAACTGCGCACTTCGGTCGTTGCATCGTCCTGGGCACGCGGCATACTGCTACACAAGCAAGGCGCAGAGAACTCTCATCTCAGATACAGCATGAGCTATATATGTTGATTTAATTTACTAATTAACGATGACAAGAGGAGTTCTATAACAAGAGGACATTACTGCCTCTTCCACACCTGAGTGAATCTTCTGCCGAAGCAGAGAATGATGGTGAGCGGGTCTCGGCCTCGGGATGCGCTACCATCTGCGACGACGGTGCGGAAGAGTAAGGGGGATCAGAGAAAGTACCCCGTCTCCCTGAGCACCAGAGTAGGGAGGCGAGCTCGGGACTGCCTCCTCCGGCCTCATTTATACTAGATACCGCTCACGCGCTGCGTGACAACTGACACACAAAAGCTTCTTTCCGTTAACAGGTTAACATCCTCAGACAATGACCAACCTTCTCCGTTACCTCACACTGGAAGTTCTAGTGAATCAAGTTCCATCTTTGTACTGGTGTACGTTGTTTGGTTTGTAAATGACTAACACCGAATTAAACTTACTAGCCCATCTTCTCGTGCAGCTACATGTGTCAATTGATACAAAAGCTAGAATATTAATACATACTTGTTCTAAAAAAATCTCATCATCCCGTGCAGGTGCACGGGCTAGTGATTGAGAGCGAAAATAAATTGTTGAAATTTAGAATAGAACTTCATAATAGGGAAGTGTGTACAATCTTTTTGAAACTACACTTTCATGTGGTTGTGAATGCACTTTTAATGCTGGAAATAAACGTTTTCAAACAAGAATGGTAATATAGTTGCTACAGCCCGCCACTCTCCTCGATGGCGGCAGCGTGCGTAACTCGAAGAAGAGGTCGTGGTCACCTCTTGAGCCGTCTAAGAGACTCTAGTCTGCCGCCACCCTCCTATTGTCACCGCCGTGGCAACACAGGTGCAATGAAGGTTTGTAACAGTCCATAATCTCTATTGGCCACCGGCAGAACATAACCAAAAGATGCAAACCTAAAACAAGTTTTAGGTAGAAGAGAGAGAATATTTTTAGAAAAAATTTGTGCTCTTCTCCAGTAAACTACTTAAAACTAGATAGGATTTTGAAAATACCCTTTACTTCAAGAACGACTCCTTGCTCGCCCCGGCCGCCGGCCGTTGCCCTCTCCCAATCCACCACCCAATTCTTGCTCGAATTCGTGCGGTTGTTCGGTGGGTAGGTTGGCCGAGCCTGTCATGGCGGATGGCGCGCGTGAGCAACAAAGGTTCCGGACACGAGACAAGGCGCACATGCTGATGGGGCACACAAGCAACCAATGCTTGTGCCAACAAGAATCAACACGTGCCAACAAATGCTATGTGGTAGCTGTCGATCATTCAGCATGTGCCATGATAGCTACGGTGGTACTACCTCGCCTGACGAATCTAGCAACGAACAGTGGCGCCTCGATCGCGCTTTCGATCATTCATGCCGTGGCGTCTGCTCCATCGCTCATTCATGCGTACACTCGCGTCAATCATTTTTTTCCACGTTTGGTTGCCTGTCGGCTTCGGCCAGGCCCACTGCATGCACGCAGGTTTTGATGATTGGTTGCTAGCACGCGTCTGGGCCTGGCTCCTGGCATCACCACCAGGACGATTGTACATATTTGGATTTGGGTCTGACACAATTACAAAATGAAGGTCAAAATCAACTGACAGCTTCTGTGATGCATCTATTACAATATAAAATCCACGATATACTATTTTTTTTCTTAGAACAAAACAAAGGTTGCATTAATCCCAACCCCGGTTCTCAAAGGAAGCCACGGTGACACTCTGGTGTTAACTACTGAGAGAAATTACAGCCAAATAAAACAACCGCTACTAATAAACTCAACCAAACATTGCAGCTCTAACTGTCTCCCAAGCAGCCTTTATGATTCGTGCTCAACCATGAGCACCTGAACACAAAAAGCTTTCATGGTACATGGTAATGGCACAATAATCTTTCAATCTCACCAGATCAGTCCACGCGCTTGTTCGTGGATCATATGCTCTCACGATCCGTGCTCCCTCCACCAATAGAGCTACCCTCCCATCATCCAAAACCGCCAGTGGACGATAATGCCTAGGGTACATGCCGAAAGGCTCACATCGCATCGAGTATCTTTTGCTCCAAACCATCTTGTCCATGTCCACCAGAAACCAGATATCCGCCGAAGAATTCTCATAGTTGCAATGAACTGTGACCAGGCAATCACTCAACACAGATAAGAGAAACTGGCTCCTACTAACATTGTACATGATGTTCGTCTTGGTGCTAGCACGTAGCAGGCTAGTCAGAGGGCCTTGTAGCAGCGTCGGCCTCCACTCCTCTTTTCCCAAATCAAACAATGCTATGCTATCCGGCTCGACGCGGGCAGCGTTTACCAAGAAGTAGGCGACTCCAGCAACGAGCGCCAGGGATGACTGTATGACAGGTACAGGAGGACACGGCCTGTTTCTCCATCCAAATTTTCCATCTTTACGACCTTCACCCACTGTAATGGTTTGGCACGTCTGCGATGGCGTGCCTGAGTGGTACGATCGAACGCGGAGCAGCTTGTACTCTCCGGTCGACGGAACTCGACCGATCACGGTCTCGTCGGAGTAGTCGAAGTTCGCCATTCTCTCGTCTCATCTTTGGCTGTTATGTTGGCCATGGCCGTGCCGGCGACGAGTCAAGCACGTAGGCCTGGTCCAAGACCTGGGACACGCAGAGGACGTCGTGCTGAGTGCTCAAGCCGAGGCTTTTCTGCACGAGGAGCACCCGTTTGAGGACGTTGCCGCCGGAGTTGAGGTCGACGACGTGGATCTCGTGGCGGTTGTCGTGGAGGGCGACGACCTGCGGGTGGCGCGAGAGGTGGGCCCTGGCGAAGTGCGGTCCGGACGTGAGCGAGCGCCATGACCGGCAGACGAGGCGGAGGCGGCGGACCTCGTCGGCCGGCAGGCGGAGCAGGATGTGGCACAGCACGTCAGTCGGAAGCACGCCGTCGTAATTGGCGACGGCGACGGGGGATTCATTGTCGTCGCCGAGGTTACCGCAGGTGTCCTAAATTTGCAACTGCTGGCGAACGAAAGATGCGCACATGTAGCTAGATAAATGGGATGGATGACTGGGTGCGTCGCGGAACGGGACTGTGTTTCCCCAGGCATCCACACACGCCACGTGACCGTAGTGGAGGCCCAAGTACGGGTACTTCTGGCCCCGGCCGCGACCCAGTTAATCAAGTCTATAGCCCTGAACATGTCAAAAAAAAGTCTATATAGCCCTGAAAAAAAAAAGTTAATCAAGTCTATTCTTGTGGAGGAAGAAAGGCAAGCCACTGCGTGTTCCCCAGGCTGCCAATACGTACACATCCAAAAACGACATCGCAAGAAGCATCTGAAACTTGCATGTGGTGAGAAGTTACAAAATGCATGGGTTCGTGTCCATTGGAAGCCACCCTGATCGGGCGCTGAATCTAGTAAGGCTACAGAACATTCTTTTTCCCAAATATAAAACAGTGAAAGAAAAGGGTGCGCATCTACTGGAGGAGTGAGTAAAGTAGTGAAGTCTCAGTCCCCAGAAGATTAATTAGTACTAGTAGTTCATAAAAGGCTTCCATGATACATGGCAACGCCAAAATAACCTGCTCTCGAAACGGTGAACTCATGCCACATGCTTGTGCTCGGATCAAAAGATCTTAGGACTTTTGCATCTTCCGCCCATAGGACTATCCTTCCATCATGAAAAACTTCTAGCGGAAGGAAATACCAAAGACTCCTAGGAGAACGTCCCCACGGTATGGAGTATCGTTTTGTCCAGAGTAGCATGGTATCGTCCATGCCCTGATTATCTATGAACCAGAGATCTGTCGTCGACTTGTCCCCAATGTTTCTATGGACCATGACTAGGCAATCGCCCAGCTCTGCCAGCACAAACTGGCTCCAATGATCTTTGTTCCGGGGCTTCTCCTCGGCGACCGGGGCGAGCCTCCTGCTCAAGGGTCCTTTGAGTATCGTCGGCCTCCACTCCTCTTTGGCTAAGTAGAACGAGGCTATGCTGTCCGGCTCGATGTCGCCGGAGTTGAGGTTATTCTTCAGTATGAAATAGACGACTCCACGAACGACAGTCGCAGCAGAACTATAAGACACCGGCAGCTTAGCGTAAGGCCTTTCCCTCCGCCTGCCACCATCGTCGCCGAGTGTGATGACATCGCACCCTCGCCTGGTGATCTCGCCGTCTCTCTTGTTCATTCTGTAAAGAGGAAGCACCTTGTACTCTCCTGTCGCGGGCACACGCCCAAGTATGAATCTGGGCGCAAGAACACTGTAGATGCTCTTGGGCTCCATTGTTAAGTTGATGACAGCGCCGGCTTGGCCCCATGATACGTGGACACAGACCATGTCGAGCTGTGAATTGAAATCGACGCAGTAGAGATGCTCGCCAAGGTGTATCCGTTTCAGGATATTACCGGACAGGTCGAGGACGTGGACCTCAGGGGAGACGTCCTTCCGACAAAGAACAGCGACGAGGTGCCGGTGGCGTGACTGGTGAGACTTGGCGAAGTGCGGGTCGGACGTGAGATCGCCACCGCCGGCAGACGAGCCGGAGGCGGCAGAGGTCTTTGGCCGGCAGCCGGAGCAGGATCTCGTACAACAAGTCGTCGCCGAAGTTGGCGGCGGCGCGACGAGGAGCATCGTCGAGCTTCTTGAGCTTATTTGCCGCCATCATCACGGTCGGATCATAACCTAGCTAGATCAACCTCGACGAGTGCTCAACAAGTACTTGTTTGTCACGTCATCACCGACATTTGCGTCAAAAGAAGTCGTTATCGACACAGATTACCAGGACGATGGGCCTTGCTCGTTATGGGTCAACCAAGAGGCCGTTCGGTGTTGGCGCCACAAATCTTTGAGGCCCGTGGCCCAAAAAAGTTTGGCGAGCCGAAAACAATAGTTAGACATCTCACTCCGAATAACAACAAATTCATTCAAAAATCTTCATAAGCAAAAAGATAATGCTAGTAGTAGACACATAGCTTGGAGTCGAAGCTTTTCTACTTTGAGTACTGCATTGCTCCTCCCTTGTGATATTAGTAGTTGGGCAAGCAGCAACCGCATGTTCCCCCCTGTCTCCAATTACATTTCCAACCAGGGTAACATGACAAAGGGTCATCTAATCGTGGCAGTTGCTCAATTGTCAACGTTTTCTATACATGTATACTTGTGAAGTTGTGATGGTGAGCGGTTGCAAAGTGGGCTCTTCTTCCAGATTGATTGATCTCATGTATGCATGGTAAGCTGCTAGCTGGCCAGTGGTAGGATCATAAATACTTGTTTGTCAAGTCAGTTTGTGTCAAAAAGAAAAGGCCATTGTCGACCGGTGATGTACGCACCCATAGCTAAGTATCGCAATTAACAAAACTATCAGGCCCAAATCATTATAACACTTTATGCATATGAATAACAACAATGTTATTTTAACCAAAAAAAACAACAATGTTATTCAAAAATTCACTTACCCAAAAGATATATGCAGTGTTTTTTTTTTTGGTATCTCTATGCATACTGATTTATGCTATTAGTAGATAGCCTGGAGTCGAAGCTCTTCTACTTTGAGTGCCGGATTTGCTCCCCCCTCGAGATATTAGTAGTTGGATAAGCACCAACCGCATGTTCCCACTGTCAGCCAGTTACATTTACAACCAGAGCTAATGGTTGTATTGTACCCTTATCATACTACTATTACCTATCTCTCTTAATGCAAATGCAGAACACCTGCAACTTGTTGGTCAGAAAAAAAAACTCAGTACTTTATGTATACAAATAACAAGTCATGCATTAAAAAAATATTTTCAAAGCATATATGCATAAATTGATTTATGCTAGTATTAGTTGCTAGATAGCTTCGAGTCGAAGCTCTTCTACTTTGAGTGCTGCATTTGCTCCTCCCTTGACATTACTAGTTGGACAAGCAGGTCATGTTCCCCTTGTCAGCCCAGCATGTTCGCCTGGCTGCTTTGCAGCGTCTGTTTTGCAGCTGCTATAGTGTTTCAGTTATTTCTTCTGCAGCAGCTACAGTGTTCGCATCTCGTGCTTACCTATCACGACAAGGGTCATCTAATCCTCGCAATTGCTTACCTATCAACGTTTTCTATACGAGAACTGCTCCGGTGGAGCTTTTTCCAAAAAATGGCACGAATCTTAAAGCAACTTTAATTAGTCAAATTACGTTTTCTTTTTCCTAATCAGGGGTCCTGGGTGATCCAGACCCGATTCGAAGCCCAAGCCGCCGGACCGGATTGAATCGCGAGTGAACATCGGATCGATCCAAACGTCGTCCGCGTCGTCGCCCATTCCCCGTTCGCCTTACAGACGCTCCATCGGCGCCGGCTGCGGCGCGTTCTGACCCACCGGACTCCGTTCCTCGTCGCACGCTCCGCCGAGGTGCCGCTCCTCGACCGGTGCTGTCCATCCGCCCGGCGTCCGCGCGCCATTGCTTCCGAATACAATCTACTGAATAATTCATCCCTCTCGACGTGTACAGCTTTGGAGTGTTCCTTTTAACTTATCTCTCTTCCATCTCAAATTGTAACCATTAATGATAAGGAAACCCCTTCATACGAGCTATCAAACTCTTCAGTTCATCCCTGCCCTTTCAACATCATTTGCTGTCACGCATAAATTGTGGAAAATTCTGATTGTGTAATTGTGTTAGCTTAGATGGATACTAGTACTCTGTGTTTGTCTTGGCCATTAGGCTCAAATTGTTTGTGTATCATGTATTCAACAGCAATAGAAGAATTATGCCACAGTAATGGCGCGCGGACGCCGGGGGATGGACAGTAGTCACAGCACCGGTCAAGGTGGAGCGGCACTTCGGAGGAGCGTGCGACGACGAAACGGAGGCCGGTGGGTCGCAACGCGCCGCAGCCAGCGGCCATGGAGCGTCCGTTAAGGCGAGCAGGGAATAGACGATGATGCGACGACGTTTCGATCGATCCGATAAACGCTCGCGCTTCAAACCGGTTCGGCGGCTCGGGCTCCTCGTTTGGGCTTCAGATCGGGTCTGGGCCACCCAGGCCCTGCGATTAGGAAAACGAAAAGGTAATTAGATTAGTTAAGTTGCTTTAAGATTCGTGCCATTTTTGGAAAAAGCTCCACCGGAGCGGTCCTCTTCTTTTTAATAACGTTTCCTTCATTGGGATTTCCGTCCGCAACTTTTCTCTTTCTATACATGTATACTTGTGATGGTGAGCGGTTGCAAAGTGGCCTCTTCTACCAGATCGATCAATCTCACTTCTCACGTATGGTAATCTGCAAGCTGGCCAGGGCCCAGTGGTAATATTGGAAATGCGTTTCCTGTAGAAGTCTAGCTAGCTAGCGTCTGAAACAAGCTGACCAAAGTGAGTAATCTTCCCTCGACTGAAGTCGTATTAAGGTCTCTCTTAAGTAACGTGCATGCACAGTGCACATCTGTGACAGCTTGAGAAATCTCAAGCATGCTCCCAACAATGAACCGGTAGCCGTTCAATTTCCAGTGCTTCGACCATAGCCCTATGAAAAGCAAACCTGATCGGAATTCTATCTAAAGTCTCATTAAGCAGCATGCATTTCTCTCAAAATAAAAATTAAGCAGCATGCATGCACCCATGAACAGTAAACCTACCATGGGTTTGTAATCTCTCCCGGCCCTCTCTTGAAATTAGTAGATGGACAAGCAGCAACCGCATGTTCCCCTCTATCTGCCTGTTACATTTTCACCCAGAGCCAGAGGTAATTAAAACGGCAGGAGCCATCTAATCCTGGTACTTGCTTAGCTATCAACGTTTCCTATACATCATACATGTATACATGTCATGCCTCATGGTGAGCAGTTGCAGAGTGGCAGCTTCACAAATTCCAAACATACCCTGACTGATGAACAGCTAGCTTACCATTGGAAACACAAAGGGCATCTTTGTAATCTCCCTGCCCACATTTTCTCTATATATACGTACACTCCTCCAGCTGCAATCCTGCAACACACAAGTCACAGACAACCACCGTAGCTAGCAGGCAGGCAGCAGCAATGGCGTCTCCGGCGACCACCTCGCGTGTCCTCTTCGCCGTCCTCCTGGTGGCCCTTGCCGCCTCCGGCGCCGGCGCGGCCAACGTCCTCGTCGTCAACAACTGCCCCTTCCCGGTGTGGCCGGCCGCGTACCC
>LAPY01002295.1:54667-68676 GCA_000970635.1 Eragrostis tef
CATTGAGCAAATGCCCAGGCAGTCAAGCATCTGCTAGCGTAGTATGATGGCTATTTCTACTACCGGACCACCATATGCGTAGTTTGCTGGAAGCCTGCTAACATGTTGTAGTACTATCAGACATGGGATGTGAGCGAGCGCTGGCTGCCTGGAGAACTAGCTAGTAGCATATAGAAAGCTTGAATTCCAGACATGCCCAAGCTTATGCTTGGTGTTAACATCTGCTGAAGTTGTTCAGCTCTAGTCATGTTATTGTGGCCTTGTACTGTGTAATGGTCGATCCTTCTGCGTTAATTTTGATTTTTTTTTAGGACAACTCTCACCTTTTATTCATTCATGGAGATGGAGTTACAGATGCCAATTGGCGGACTCATAAGCCATACATGGCGACCAACAGACTCATAGATACAATGCCGAGCTAACATATGAGCGTCGACATTCGACTCTCAACCTTCGTGAACTAAATCCACCGAATTAAAACTGGCCATTCGCGCCTTGATCTCCTTGACTATCTGGCCATATACCCCCATACCTGCTCCATGAACGTTTTTGACGACGTTCAGACAGTCACTTGCCACCCTGAAGTCTTGTAAGCCGAGGTCAGCCGCGAGAGCCAAAGCTTCCTGGCATGCCGAGGCCTCCAGCTATTCCGCGTCCGGCACACCCCGCATCACGATGGCCGACGCCCCAATGAAAGCACCACTGTCGTCCCTGGCGATGGCAGCAATAGCACCGGTCAATGGTACTTGAGATTTACAATGGATTTGAAAGGTACTTTAAAAGCTGGACTGTGGCTTCTGAATGCTTTAGGGATGGCAAGCATGAGGAGCAATTCTGGGTTTACTGAAGCTTCAGGGATGCTCAATTTGTCCGGCACGGGCAGTATGTTAGCAGCCCAGATCTGTCAAGGCCATTCTGGGCTTATTGCAGGCCGTGAAGTCACATTTCCAGGCCCGTTCCATCCGATCACATTTGCTTGAGGGTGGTGTGGTTTTCCGATGAGATCCTTTGTTTACCTTGAATTGTCTGTTACGCGCCCAGTCCAGTCGGATTGAAGCACCGTTAGGTGACGAATAGGCGGCGAAGATTGAAGCAGTTCAGGGACGTTTCACCAGTTAGACCTCGCACTCATACATATTACCAGTTAAATCCACTGAAACTAGAGCGGGTCCACATGTCGGCCTGTCATCCCTATCGAGAAAAGAGGAGTTAACGAAGAGGGAAACCCAAACCCTAAACCCCGCAGCCGCTTCCGCCCTTCGCCGTCGTCGAGAGAGGAGGCCGCGATGGCGAAGAAGCTGGGGAAGAAGGCTCGCAAGTTCGCGCGCAAGCACCTCCAGACCGCTGCCAAGCGCAACCGCAAGATCCGCAACCAGCTCAACCACCGCTTCCAGCGCAAAGGTTCATCCCTTGCTTCTCACCGCCGTCGCCTCCTCCGCCTGCTTTTCTGCCTTCGCGTGGGCTGATTGCTGGTGCTTTTCAGGTGGGAGAGGACGGGACGAGGGGCGCGATGCCGGCGACGACGTGCCGCCGCCAGCGGAAGATGCCACCATGTAAGTGCTGCTCTCTTGCTGTACTCTGCTTGGTTCGCTGAAGTGCGAAAGAGTTTGCTTCACGAATTGGTTATTCGTATGAATTTGACATGGAATGATTTAGTGTCTCAGCATTAGAAATTGAAATTTTCGCTTACCTCTGGACAGCTAATCGGCCTGCACTGACTTGAGATTTACAATGGATTTGAAAGGTACTTTAAAAGCTGGACTGTGGCTTCTGAATGCTTTAGGGATGGCAAGCATGAGGAGCAATTCTGGGTTTACTGAAGCTTCAGGGATGCTCAATTTGTCCGGCACGGGCAGTATGTTAGCAGCCCAGATCTGTCAAGGCCATTCTGGGCTTATTGCAGGCCGTGAAGTCACATTTCCAGGCCCGTTCCATCCGATCACATTTGCTTGAGGGTGGTGTGGTTTTCCGATGAGATCCTTTGTTTACCTTGAATTGTCTGTTACGCGCCCAGTCCAGTCGGATTGAAGCACCGTTAGGTGACGAATAGGCGGCGAAGATTGAAGCAGTTCAGGGACGTTTCACCAGTTAGACCTCGCACTCATACATATTACCAGTTAAATCCACTGAAACTAGAGCGGGTCCACATGTCGGCCTGTCATCCCTATCGAGAAAAGAGGAGTTAACGAAGAGGGAAACCCAAACCCTAAACCCCGCAGCCGCTTCCGCCCTTCGCCGTCGTCGAGAGAGGAGGCCGCGATGGCGAAGAAGCTGGGGAAGAAGGCTCGCAAGTTCGCGCGCAAGCACCTCCAGACCGCTGCCAAGCGCAACCGCAAGATCCGCAACCAGCTCAACCACCGCTTCCAGCGCAAAGGTTCATCCCTTGCTTCTCACCGCCGTCGCCTCCTCCGCCTGCTTTTCTGCCTTCGCGTGGGCTGATTGCTGGTGCTTTTCAGGTGGGAGAGGACGGGACGAGGGGCGCGATGCCGGCGACGACGTGCCGCCGCCAGCGGAAGATGCCACCATGTAAGTGCTGCTATCTTGCTGTACTCTGCTTGGTTAGGTGAAGTGCGAATGAGTTTACTTCACGAATTGGTTATTCGTATGAATATTGACATAGAATGGTTTGGTGTCTCAGCATTAGAAATTGAAATTTCCGCTTACCTCTGGACAGCCAATCGCCTGCTGCCTGCACTAGCCTATTTTACAGTTCTGGAATGTTGATTGCCATGCGTTTCTGACATTTTTTTTACTAGCCACATCAACTTCGTAAACAACATAGTCTGCTTACTAACAAGGACTGAATCTTTAACCAGATTATTCTTTGTTTGGCTAAACTCAAAATGCTATTCTTTTTTTTTTAGGGAAATCAGTGATTCTACTTTGGTTAATGGCCTGGAGTTTCCTGAGGATGAGGTTGATATTGACACCGAGCTGTCTGACAGTGATGGCTATCTTACAGAGGTATGTTTGCAGGTCCTGTAGACAGCCTGTTATTCACAACCAAACTTCATTTACGGATTATGATACGCTCATACCGAAGTGCCCCAAAACTCTCACAAGTTATTGCAAGTATTGTTTCACGGTTTGTGATTTTGATTGAATAATTTATTCATGACATGCAGGATCCCGAGTGTCCATACTATTCTGACAGCGAGGATGGTGAGTTCAAAGGTAAGTGTCATTGTTGTAATGCTTATTGAACTGGGGCTGCTCTAGATTCTAGACTGCTAGTTTCAAAATCTCAACTTATTGTGCAGAGCATATCATAAAAGATGGTTTGGACAAACAGAATGATGAAATGAACCTTGATATCAGGAAACAAAAGAAAAAGTTGAAGAAGTTGCTGGATAAGGTGCAACCTCCTTTCGCCAGTAGACCTATTCGTACTCATTTTAATTTGTTTTGCTACAATTTTTACTTTAGTGTATGTTGTTCTTTCTCGCTGTTCTATAATTATGTGCCACAGTGTTTCCCCATAGGAAGCAATTTAGAACACTAATTTCTGATACATATATGCCTTATGCATTTTACTTGCTGATTTTCACTACTCAGCATTCACCCTATAAGTGATAGTTGGGTCTGAACGTAACTGTATGACAAAAATGTTGGTTTTAACAGTTGTCTGTACCATAGGCACGATTTGCTAATTGTTAGATTAGATCAATTGTACTACAAACTGCCAGTCCTGTTTATTGTGTCGCTTGAAGTACAGCCAGCTACACGGCCTGTTCTGCGATTTCGAATCAGGTTGGGAGTTCTGTATCTGTACTAAATCTAGCGAGACTTTTCTTGTACTGTCTGTCCTAGATGATTCCAGTCCACTGTTGCAACCAAATTAAAAACAAAAGAGTCATGGCATAGCATCCACGAGTACAATGTAGGCATACCCTTACACTAGCTATCTTTCTGGAATTCTATGATTGCAGTTTGTTGTTATTTCATTGTGGATTTATAAGTGTTCATTATATTTGTAGGAGCCTGAGTTTGCAAACTTCCTTGATAAATGGAAATCAGAGTTGGAGAGCAACCGAAATAAAGATGTAAGTGTTAGTTTCTCGCTTTTTGCTGCCGGAAGTGCAGACACTTCTTGGATAAGTTTCTGCTTAATCTGCCTTGAGCATAATTTTGTGCTTATAATCTAACAATTACCATTTACCAAACTTTTGGTACAACTCTTTGTTGATATTCAACAGGACTCAGATGAAGATGAGATGAATTCTATGGATGATGATGATGATGATGAATTGGGTGATAAAAATCTCCCAAATGCTAAGACCCTTACAAGCAAGACTATAAGTGAATGGTGTCAGTTAGTTGCAAAGGAACCTAAATCACCGTCCCTACGTAACCTACTAAATGCTTTTCGGGATGCATGTCAATTCGGTGTTCACTCTGATAGCCCCTCGATGCAGAGATTACAAAGTACCAGAGTATTTCATCAGATAGTAACGTTTGTTCTTTCTGAAGCTGACAGCATTTTTCGTGCTCTTTTGGAAGTTTCAGATGATTTTAACAAAGGGAAAATTATGAATCTGAAAAATTCAAAGAAGTGGCAAACTGTTGATCCTCTCATAAAGTCTTACTTACGGAATTCTGTTGATCTGCTTAGTCAACTTACAGATAACAAAATACTTACTTTTGTTTTGACTCGGCTGAGGGCATCAGCAGCTCTTTTTTGTGCATATCCGTCAACATCTACTAGGCTGCTCAAGGTACTGTTGTCTACTGCAAGATGATTTTTCCTGTTTATAGTGTATGATTTGATTATGCATTTTCTTTTGTTCCCAAGGATTCATGCCAAAACCTTGTCGAGCTTATCATAACTGAATATTTATGAGCATAAATTCATATATTCTAGGTAAATGTGTTTATTTCGTGCGTACCCGTAAATCAGAGAACTTTGTAGGAATAATGTTTCTGGTGCATGTTTTTTAATCTACCTTTAGAAGCAAAAATGTTTCACAAAATTTGAAGTTTTGATTATTTGATTGATTCTTTGACAGCTCTTTGAAAATTATACTTCAATTCTTGATGTTTGAGGTCGAAAACCCACTTTGTGTTCAATTTTTATGTAACCATGTGTACATAGTGGTAGCAACATTGTTTTAGCTTCTTGAATTCTTTTTAATTTTTAGTATCTGAAATTATCTTGTACTGTCAACACTGCAGATCTTAGTTCGCTTATGGGCAAGTGGTGATCAGAGCTTGTCTCTGTCTGCATTTCTTATGATCCGAGAGTTAGCTTCACTGTTACCTGACTGTTTGGATATCTGCTTAACTGAAGCCTATAATTCATACCTTGCGAGCACCAAGCTTGTGAATGAAAGAAACACGAAGCATATTGATTTTCTGACAAACTGCCTGGTGGAGCTTTATTCTCTGGATGTTCAGGCGTCATTTGAGAGGGTAGTAATATCTGTGGGGCAACTAAATGCTATTCTTAGACTGGCTTCCAAAACAAAGGAAAAGGTATGCAATGATGCTTACACCTGAATGTGTACGAGCACTTTGTTAACAATGGTTATGAAATTCTTATCGTATCGTTTCCAGGAAGATCCTTTGGGCCTCTTTAATTGTAGAGGTGCATGGCATGGATGCCATGCATCCAGGCAAGGCCTAAATGTGTGTCTAAATAATAGCTGTAGGACATGTTCTAAAGTATCATGTACGAGCACTTTGTTAACAATGGTTATGAAATTCTCATCGTATTGTTTCTAGGAAGATCCTTTAGGCCTCTTTAGTTGTATAGGACATATAGGTGCATGGCATGGATGCCATGCATCCAAACAAGGCCTAAATGTGTGTCTAGATAACAGCTGTAGGATATGTTCTAGAGTATCAAGCCAAAATTGACTTCGTCCAATTAAACTGGCCATTAACTTCCTTTTTTTTCCGTCTATATTTGGAGAGATTATGAAATCTTTTTCCTTTTTGGCATGCACAAATGATCTTGAGTCCACAAACTGCACCATATTTCTCATTTTCTTCCTTGCACAGCTTGGCTGTTGAGTCTTTAATATGTCAATAGGATTGTCTTGGTATGGCTATAAAACCTAGCTGTGAGTTATCAGTCGCGGCAGTAAAATAATGGTCCTTCGTTGATGTACATGCCCTTTTTAAACATGGCCAAAATAATGGGAAGGAATATCTCCTGTACAATAATTTCCTTTTTAGCATGCTGAGGTTTAACTTCGTGATGTTTGTCTTCCCCCAACTCCCCTTTTTTTGTGTATTGTACATGAACAGTTTTCTCCTTGTGGCTGCAGGAAGACCTCAGGAAGATAGATAATTGGCAATATATCAATTGTGTGAACCTATGGGTTAGATTTATCTGTTGTAACTACAAGGATTACAACCTCCACCCATTACTTTTGCAAGTTCTTCTAGTAATAAGAGGAGTGGCTCATTTATTCCCAGGCACACGGTACTTACCGTTGAGACTGAAGCTTGTGCAGATGCTGAATGAGCTTTCCATGTGCAGTCAGATGTTCTTTCCGATTCCATCATTGCTATTTGACTGCTTAGAATTTAGAGAGATCTCTCAGAATGAACAAACACGAAAAACAAAGATCAACCTTTCTTCACTGTTGAAGGTTAGCCATTTTTGCCAGTAACTATTTTGGACACATTGGTAAAGATTGCAACTCTTACTGCTATCGGCAATATCTACTGTCACTATTAATTAGCTAATGCATCTTTTCATGCTTCTAAGCATAAGTTACAACTGTACACTTAAGTTTGTTTATCCTGAGGATATTATGGCCTAATTATTGTTTCTTTGCTAAGGTGCCCAAGAGCCTTCTAAAATCAAGAGATTTCCAAGAGGCGTGCATTCTTTCAGCGATTCAGGTTCTGTCGGCACATTTTGCGCAGTGGAGCTACCACATTTCTTTCCCAGAAGTAGCCACCATTCCTCTTATTCTTTTGAAAAGACTAAATGAGCAGACAACTCTTGAATCACTTCACCGTCCTATTAAACGACTGATAGACCAGGTGATACAAGTATCCTATAATTCTTTCTGGATCTATCAGCATCCTTTTGAGAACGTCCACTGTGTTAATCTGTAAATATGTCTAGACATTGGCATGCGACTATTGAATTGAAGCTGAATGTTAATTCTCCACATAAGCTTGCTGTCTTGCAATTTTCAGCTGACTTGACGGAGGAAGAGTAGATCCTTTTTCTATTTCAGTGAACTGCACAGGCCTTTCACTTCCGTTTCATCTGGTGGAAATCTTATGGCTGCTTTAAATGTTGGAACTGCAGGTAAATGAGAACAAGGATTTTGTACAAAGGAAAAGGGAGGTCGTCTCTTTTTCACCAAATGATCAGGCATCAGTTGAGAGCTTCCTTCAGGTACGATTTCTCCAGTTGGTGCAATATTTCTACCTTTCTAGTAAATTGCGTCAATGCAGGCTTGGCAGTTGCTCCTGAGGTTGCTGAAAAATTTCTCCATGAGTGCAGGAGGAGAAGAACAAAGGAAATGCTTCATTCACACGATTTTATGCATCCATATCAGAAGAGCGTCAACCCAGAGGTAAGATAGTGTATTTAAGTCAAATGAACAACATCCTTGTGGAATTAAAATCATTTGTACTGTTGCATCGTTGCAGGGACAAAAACACACTGAAACAGCAATGGATTGCCGGACAAGGATTGGGAATGAACTCAGGGAGCTGAAGGACAGAATCCTTTAAATGTACTACAGCGTGTATTGACACATTCGCGAGCCGGGAGTATGCTGAAGTCGCCAATGTAACCTGTGTGCTGTTACTGAGTTATTCATATCGGTGCAACTAGCCTTGTGGTCAGCAATTTTGTTTGTCCCGAGTTATTTCGCGATGTTTTAGCTTCTGGGATTAGTTCAGGAGGTAAGGGATGATTGCAAGTCTCTGAGTCTTGATCTGGGATAATGAAGGTTTAATTAACTTTTATTCCAGCTTGTATATCTTCTGATGTGTTCTTCAACAGTTTTACTGTTGTAGCGGGCCTAGCGGCCAGTTAAATCGAACGATTGCATCAGGTGCTTTTGGGCCGGCCTCTTTTACTGGGCCATTGCCTTCATACTGAGGCGCATCATGTTTATGTCGAGGCCCAGCTAAAGCCTGCGGGCCACTGTCCTCTATTGGCATCCACCTAGGATAACATACATTTCCACATTTTTATTGAGGGGGTCGCCTTCGATTTAACCACTAGTGATCCGGCTAATTTGCCAACAACAAATGATATACATCTACCCATACAAACAAAAAGAATCCCAAAAGTAAATTAAAAAAAATAGCTCCTATAGAAAAATCCAATGACAGAATACCACCTCTATGTGTGCATACCAGCCACCCATATCTATCTAGCAGCTTTCACACATCAACCCACTGATCATCCATCATCTTCTCGAACCGTGTCAGGTCGCAGGGGATCCTCAGCACACCGCGCTGGTCGTGGCCGAACTGCTGCGCGGCCATCTCCAGCAGCGTCGCCATGGACGACGCCCTCAGCATCCGGACATGCACCAGGATCCTCTGGCTCTGCCGATCATCTTCTTCCCCGGCGACGAGCACCATCGGAACGTACCCTTTTGGGACCTTTCCACCAGTGGCGCAGGCGTACCACGCCGGGACGGCGGCCTTGGTTCCCTGCAGCTTCCTTGATCCCCACACGGCCATTTACAGAGATGTTACTGGCAACGAAGCAGAGGCGGTGGCCTTGCTGTCTATGTAACCGTGTGTTGGGTTTGTGATTTGTGACTATCGATCTGTGTATGAGCTGTGTAAATATCTGTAGATCGAGCTAGAGAAATGATGTAGCTCGCTTGATGGTTGGAGTTGTGCAGGGAATGGAGCTTATATAGTCATGCAATGCGACGATCAATGGATGTATCTCTGAAGGTAGGATTCATATTAGCAGGTACAATCCGGATCTCAGACGGTACGTGCACTGCGTGAGAAGTTATTAGTTACATAATAATTAGCTAATCTATTGGGCAAGTAGGCGTGGTGATGTTGACATGCATTATAATGACGGACAGGATGGGAACAAGTCGCGTTCTAAACTAGTTTTGGTCATACTATGTTTGCTGGTCGCGCGGCATAAATAAATTTCTTACACCGTAAAAGGGTAGACATTATAATGACGGACAGGATGGGAACAAGTCGCGTTCTAAACTAGTTTTGGTCATACTATGTTTGCTGGTCGCGCGGCATAAATAAAATTCTTACACCGTAAAAGGGTAGAATTCTATGAAGAGCAAAGACTCGAGGTCAAGTGCAGACAAGAAACCCAAACCGCACGGACTGGGATACGTACTTACGTACGTACAACAATCTCCGTACCTGCACGTAGGGCGCGCGTGTGAACCGAAATGACGTGAGGTTTCTCTTTCGGTTGATCTTCAGGGCTGAACTAGGATTGCAGGTCCATTTGGTTGTCAACAATCACCACAACTTATGATCAGGAGACAACTCCGAAGGTCCGACCAGATTAGTAGTCGTCCCATAGCAGGCAGGTACCCCACTGCAACCTTTGGCCTCTCACTATATATACACAAACTCTATGAGCTTGATCTACTCGACATACTTTGAACCTCACCAATCCATAAAGCTACGTATACTCACTAAACCATCTCCGAGCTCGTGCCGATCACGAATGGCCGTGTGGATGAGCCACCACGCCTCCGCCCTTTGTCCGCCGGAGAACCAGCGATGCGAGGATCCCCAAGGGGTATGTACCTATCGTACTTGTTGACGATGCAGGAAAAGCTATGAGAGGATCCTGGTTCATGTCCGCATGCTGAAGGAACCATCCATGGTGACGCTGCTTGAGAAGGCCGCGCAACGGTATGTGTATGACCGACCAGAGTAAGACCTTGCCCTTTTGTCACCTAAACATAAACAAGCAGCCAATGATTACTCTCCCTGAAATATGCGCTCCAAACACATCGCTCCCTCTATTGACCATATTCTTGCCTCCTCCTTTTGCATTTGGCGGCTGATGTAGTAATATCTTTCTTCAAGAAAATTAAAGAAAATAATTCCTATAGTATAGCATTTTTTCTTATCCAGTGACCTCTTTGCATAGTTAATTTGTTGCTTTCATGATTGATTTTGACACCAATATATACGATGTACATATGGTAGATTTTATTGAACCAAACAAATAAAATATTGAGCTGACCTATATATGTGCCAACAATAAGTATCTACACTAAAATGTAAAATATTAACATAAAAGAATTGCTCCTCAACGAGCCAACAGAAACATCATGAAGCTACTACTATCTATCTACACTTGCCGCCAAATCACCCATATAAATCTATCTGCAGATTCGTCCAACATCAAAACCCGTTGATCATCTGCTCGAAATGGATCACATTGCAGGGAATCCTCAGCACGCCGCTCTGGCTGTGCCCAAACTGCTGCGCTGCCATATCCAACAGCGCCGCCATGCACGGCTCCCTCAACACTCGGACATGCACCATGATCTTCTGTCCCTGTTCGCCTTCTTCTCCGTCGACGAGCAACATCGGAACGTACCCCTTGGGGACCATCCCGGTGTTGCTGCTAGTCGCGGAGACGTACCACGCCGGGACACGGGCCTTGGCAGCCTTCCTTGATCCCCACACGGCCATCTAAAATGTTGTCGACGAGGAGGAGGAAGTTTCTATGTCAGGCGTATGAGCTGTAGAGGCTTAGGTGTAAGTGTGTAGAATGAGCTGGTAATGGTATAGCCAAAAGGTTAGATACATTGGTGCTTATATAGACGCGCTGCAGTCTTTTCGAGAGATACACTACATCCGGAGCTAAGACGCTGCGTGCACAGGGTGAGAAGGTTATTTTTACCCTACATAGTTAACAAAGATAGAGTTCGTAGTTACGTTGATGTTGATGCGCATTACAATGATGGACGGAAAGGGACGGAGAAGATTAGATGCCATGGTCTAACTGGTTCTGTGTTTGCTGATCAAGAGGCGGGAACAAATCTGTTAATTGGTAATTAAATATTGTTTGTTCAACAAAACGTCTCTGTCAAAGAGAACGCTCAAGGTCAAGTTCAAAATCCCCAAACAGAGAGCCCGGGCCGGGGCACCTACTTACGTACGTAATTGTCTACGTGTGCGCATAGGGTGCGCGCCGGCGCGCGTGTGAACTGAATTACCTGACAGCTGAAGCAAGCAACTTAATTGAACAGACCGGTCGTACGAGTGCATCACTCAAGGTCAAAATAGCGCCACACCACTTGGCACACATTCTATTAGAACGTTTCTTCAGCACCAGCTGGTACATGCTCAGCGGTGTTCTCAGAATCATCCAACCGTGAACAGCTTGCAATTTCAGAAACTTACCACCATGCTCATCATTGACCATTAATTCTCGCATCAGTCATCAGGTCATCAGCCAATGTAGCGCAATAAATATTTAAGTAATTAGTTACCGAATGTGAAAATAAAATAACCCTAGTTCGATGGATGGAGGCTGATGACCTGTCCAATTCCACCTATCGACGCCGTGGGAACGGAGTACGCGGCAGGGACCTTGATTGGTTGGAAAGACGCTGGCGGCGGGTTACGTTCGCCGGTGATGTCAGCGCGTGGGTGAACAAGAGATGAGAAAATACAGCAGAGGACATACGCTGTGAATTACTTGCATATCGGAGGTTTCTATCTAGGAGAAATTGAGTTGGGGTACTGGGTCATGTCATGTTGGTCATGCCTAAACTCCTGATACCTACCATGCTTACTTAGAGTTCGTGCAAAGTACATATGCTGGCCGGGGAGGTATGAGACTGGGATATCAGAGCCAAGAGGAAGCAAGACCTATATGCGAGAGCCTCAAGCAGAGTTTTTTTTTTATCTTGTTTTCTACTCAAGTGAAGGGGTACACTATGTAATGTAATTCGTACAGAAAATAAACACACCCTGAATTAGATGATTTATTGCACAAGATTTGTTCAAGTAGGGAAGCTTTTTGTTGGCACTGGTTCAATGTCAGTTGTTCCCGTTCTGAACAAATTAAATGCAGGTTGTTGTTCAAGTAGGTATCTTCTGCCTCACAGAAACACCCGGAGTTTTGTTGTTCCGCTAGTTCAATTATGTTGTTATTACAAATAAATTAGTTGACATTATCACCATCCTAACGTTCAAAGTTTGTCACAAAACATAATCATTCTTAGGTTTATCCCATGCGTAAGAATTTCTAGAGCTTGTCCCAAAATATAAGCATTCTTGAGGCCTGGTTTTGCCCACTAAGAGGGGGCATGTAAGCATTTTACATACAAATTTAGTCTATCCAAAATATTTCATATTGTTTCCATTTTGGAATGAGGAAATAAAATATTAAGTTGCCTTGGCTCAAGTGCGGTGTTGCAATCAATTTCTTGAGTTGTTCCACTAGTTTATCGACATGTACTATACATCGATATTGTTCCAGTTATCTATATACATTTCATATACCATTGGTTCAAGTACGGTGTTATAACAAATCATTGGTGCTGTTCCACTTGCCCATGGGGTAAGCAAATGATTTTGAAATCAAGGTAGAAATAAAAAAGAAAATACATTTTAACATAGAAAAACATCAAAGCTTTTTAGTTGCTAGCTTATTACAGATTTCAGATATTGCTAAGGAACCCTATGGGCCGCAAACAAAGTGGCTAATTAACGAATGAGCCACGTTGATGCCGGGGGAGGAGCGTCGAACGTGGGGTGCCGGACGCGCGAGCCTGAAGCATCTCTGCTGCAGCGCCGCCAGAGCTCCGGTCGTACGTGACGCGCGCGTGCAAGCGGGCAGGCAGCGCGCGGCGGCGCCTCCAGCTTCGTGGCATGGGCGGCGACAGCACGAAGTACTGCATGCGGTCCGGCTAGCTAGCACGTCGGGAATCCGCGTAGGTGTATGTTGCGCGCGCATGCCGCAGCGTCGTCCGCACCATCAGGCCGGCCCGAACGCGCCTGCACGCCTAGGCGTCGTGCCCGTGCACGGCAACTCTGCTGGCATGCATGGCGGACGGCGCGCGAACACGGTGGCCGCGAGCTGAGAAGCACTTCTGAGGAACAATGCCGTTAATGAACCGCTGGCCGAGGCCAAGACGTGGTGGATGGAGACGTTATGGAACGCTGCGGCGCCCTGGCAAGCCCGTGGCTGGAACGGAAGCGCCTCGGAGACTCTCTCATACATACTCGCCGGAGACTCCGCGTCCTCTGCTGTCTGTCTGGCTTCGCCGTGCGTGTCCTCCCTGCGCGCTAGCACACACATCCGCTCTCTGGCCGCGTCAGCCATCGTGGCCTCCAGGACCGTCGCCCTGGCCGCCTCGCGCGCGGAACAGAATATGCAGCGCGGCATTCAGCGGGAACCCCTTGCGAGGCCGGGAGCGCCCTCCACAGGTACGCCAGCAAGTCTGGACGCCATGCTGGTCATGGCGGACGGCGCGCGGCCATATATCACGCCGGCAGAGAGGAAACACGCGGACATGGATGTGCTCGCCGAGGGCCTGCAATGGCGGGCGGAGAAGAAGCGACGCGGCGGCGGCGGCGTCCCGTCAAGCCGTGGGGTGCTGAGGAGGCGTCGGCTCGCGTGGCCCCTGGTGTGGATCCGGATGCGCTGACTTGACTACGAGGACGGCTGTGGGCCGCGATGGCGGAACCTGGCGCGGGCTGGCAACGGGCCTCCTCCAATCTCTCGCTCTGGTCCGTTTCGGCTGACGGGGGTGGGAGATGGCCGGCCGGTCGGCACCGATGGTCTAGAACGCGCGGAGACCGCGTCGTCGTCTTCGATGATTATTTCGAACAGCGACCGGCGGCTAGTGTCTCTCACAGGTGATCGGAGACGGACGTTATTTCGAACAGCGACCGGGCGGTGCGGATCGAATGCGTTTGGCTGACTCGAAGGATGGCGGTGGGCCGAGATGCATGGCGGAGCCTGACGTGGCCACGGAGCTCGCCGGCCGACGTCGCTGGCAACGGCCGGTCCTTTTCGGCGGGCGGGGGGGGATGGCGCCGGCTTTTGTGATCTCCTG
>LAPY01002296.1:3390-13533 GCA_000970635.1 Eragrostis tef
AGGGGCTATTTATACCCAGATCAGGAGTTACAGTTTGATGCCTAAACTACCCCTGATCACAGGGAATAATGTATAGGATATTCGGTACTAAAATGTCCGGAGGGCACAATCGTCTTTTGGCGTTGTGTTGTTGAGGGTTCGCTGGAAACCCTTGCCGCTGGCGTGCTCTCCCTCATTGCTGCTCCGGGCCCACTCGCAGGTCTTCGGCGGAGGTGCCGGTCTCCGCCGCCGGCCCGAAGACCTTCTTCGCCTCCATCCCGAAACCTTCGGGCCAGCGGTTTACTCTTCGCGCCCGGCGTCAAGTCCTGCGGGGGAAACACCTGGTAACACGAAGAGTCATCAGTTCATATGATGGAAGCCTTCGGATGATTTGAAGTGTAGGGCCTCGGGTTCGAAGTCTGCTCCGTGGATCCCCAACACTCAATAGAACCCTCGTTGGAAGCCATCTGAGAAACCTCCGGAGTAGCAAACTCGCTCAGACAATAGTCAGATGAATCCTAAAGTGCAAGAATCAGACAAGGATTAATCAAAGTAGCAGCGAAGCGCGCAAAAAATAAGGTTACAAATTCTCAACAAATGCATGTCCGAAGGGAAAACACAATCCACATCTCGAAATAAAACAAATATTGTTTATACCTCTTTCTGAGGTAGATCACCGACCGACTGTACTCGTTCGAAGAAGGAATCGTCGAAGTAACGAGCAACTTTCTGGAGGGCTTCGACAACAGGACGAGGCGTAGAGTCGACAGCAGAAAACTTGAAGCCGTCAGAAGCAATCTTCGCCAGAGCATCGCCCCCTTCGACATCTAAGGAATGGAGCAAGTCTTGATCAGCAAGGTGAACAACATTAGTGAAAAAGGCCCTACAGGCCTGCACCACATAAGGGATATTCACCGAAAGCCAAGGCTCACGCTCCTCAGTCGAAGTGCCTACGGGAATCGGATTAGGAACCGTCCCCACTGAGATAAGAGCGTCCTGGATAAAACCACAAAGAGACGACAGGCGAAGCCCCTCAGCCTCAACAAAAGAAGCCATGTTCTTCTCCGCAGCTTTAGCTTTCTCACGAAGGTCCTTGTTAACATCCAAGACCTTCAAAAGGGGCGAATCAAGATCCTTGAGATCTCTCTCCAGAGAAGCCACCTTCGCTTTCAGGTCCTCAGTGGACCTAGAAAGAGTTTCCTTCTCAATGGAAAGATCACTCACGCGCTTCTCACTGAGAGCAAGCGCCTCCTCTTTCTCCTTAACCTTCAGCTCAAGAACCGAAAGGTCCTTGCGAAGTCGATCCCGATCAGTCTTTGCCACAGTCAATTAATGGAATTGACGAAGGGAAGCATGGGTAATAGCAAGCGTAGAGCAAGCGAAGCCGCAACATTAGCTTCGAAAATGGCATTATCAGAACCATCCTTCGAAGAAGGCTTATGAGTTTTCAACTTCTTCTTGGCATGACCTTCGCTGGCCTTCTGACTGCCAGACATCTTGAAAAAGAATGAAAGGAAAGGATCTCCTATTGCGAAGGAGATTAATGGTCGACAGGAAAACGAGAAAACACAAGGCACATAGATGAAGAAATAATGCACCCGCAAAGACAATATATAGACGCGACGCAAGTATCGGAAACCGAAAAGAAGTACAGAATGAAAGCGACAAGACACGTGTGTGGATCAGAAAGACGCACGACATAATCTTAATAATAATAAATTGTCTTTTGTTTCAGTTACACTAAAAACATCAACAATTGAGAGCTAATGTTGGGGATCACACCGAAGCCACTACCTGACCCACACGAAAGTGGACTTATATCAGCGAAGGAGGAGCAGAGGAAGGCCCTACGCGAAGATTATATGCCTGCTGCGAAGAATGAATGGGAGTATAGATAACGTAGACCAACGTCCAGCTCAACTCAGCCCAACCAAGAGTCATACTGGGATGGCCAATGGCATTCATGTAAATATGACCTTCCCTCTCCCTATAAATATGGAGGGGGATGGACCTGTACGATCATCTGTTTTTCGGGCCACGAGCCAAAGTAACAAGCATTCGAACCGCACTCAACTCTCTCTAAACGCTTGACCCCTTCGCCTGGCATCGCGGGCAAAGGAGGGCTTCGCGCACTAAGAACTGCAGGGAACCTGACCGAGAACACCATCGACCGGAGCCTCCGAACCAAGAAGAGGGCTTCGCCGACACCGCCTCCTTCAACCTGCAACCCCGAGCATCAGGGAGGGCTTCGCCGAGCTGACCCGGAGGCTGCGACTACCTTCGATAACCTTGAACGAGCTCAGCATCATCAACAATACGTTGGAGGGCTTCGACACGTCGAACCTCGACCTTCGATCCCCCAACATGGACATACGATGCCACGCGCCTGCAACCTCTCAATGCTAGTGAGCAGCTGCCGGATAATGCGGCACGCCTCTTCCTCCTTGAAGGTTTGGTGGCGGTGGCGCCCGAGAAGGACGTCATGCAAGTCCTAGGGCCTGACGAACTCCATGACGAGGTGACGTCCTCGGCGTTGTTGGGGCCGCGACCACGCACCACGCACCACCGGCGGGGCCTCCACGGCACGCGGTGAGCAACAATTCCTCCCACAGCAGCTCGTCACGCCCTGCGTACGATGCAGCCTGCACAACGACATCCGTATCTCATTCCTCCATGCAGGCACGCTGCAGGGGAGCTCGCCTTCCATGCCACGGAGACCGCTTCATAGCGGCAGAAAGTGGCAACGACAGTTTGACTTGAGAATATTTACGAAGAGATCTTTGTGACCATAACCATAGGCGATTGTTTCCATATACCTTTAATTTGCCATGAAACCTTCAAGAGCTCTGGTTTTGTGTCGCTGAGTCAGATGATTGAAAGCTCTTTCCATAGGACCAAAGTGCTTTAGAGGGCAGGTTCTGCATATCCAAGATTTAGTGGCTTTGGTGAGATAGGTTAGCTTCAGTCGGCCCAATCGAAGAAGCATGTCCTCACATGGGAATCTACGATCAACAGAATGCATTGGCAATCACACAGGACACAGGCTTCATTGAAAAAAGTTTTGGCACATTCAAAGTAGTATGAAAATGAAGTACTCTGGGGGGCGTGCCACAAGATGCTGTCTGAATCGCTTCAGTGCAAGCCTTATTTGTGCTACTGGCTGGCAAGAAGCAAAGAAGATAAAATTGTACAAAGAAAATGGTGTAAAACTTGTTTTAATTTTCCCCTGTTGCAGAACGTATAATGGAATAAACCACGTGACCATAACATTAGAAGGCAGTATGCAAAGATGGGACTAGTGCCAAGTCTGCAACATGAATGACCAATGTTGTCCAGAGTTTGGCATTTGTGATTTATTTTGAGAAGAGATTGATCTTGTAACATATGGCAAGGATGTGACGATAACCAGTATGACAAGTCTCCGATATGGTGCTTTGGTTCGACCAACAGGAACTGACTTTTTATGTGATACGTTGTGAAATCTACGAAACAAAAGTTGGAGCTACAAAAATATATTATCAAGGAGAAAAATTGTAATGTTTTGTACACCCATTCTTACAACGCATCATCTGCCACTATCATTGTTTGCAAAGAGAACATCCACCTAAAGATTTACGACTTCTATCTCAGATACTTAGACTATTCCCAATGCGAGTTGTATCATGCACAACAATCATATGCCACATCAGCTTGATACTGCATAAAGAAATAAGTGTTGAGGACACAATGACGGTGCCCGTAAATGATTCCAATCTTTCACGGCACCAACAACAATAATAGATCTTCTCTGACGTTTATAGTATTAATATTGCCGATATTCTGAGGCAAGTTTGACAAATATTCAGCAGTTAACACAACTCCAACTTGCTGGAGCCTGTATCACAAGGATTCGCATCACAAAATAACTGACAATAGTATAGCTGGCTAAATAATCGGAGTAGCACCGGCCGTTAAATAGATGGTTTGTTCGGGAGTATCAATTCTAAATCAAACAATAGTAACCCTCAAAGTGAATCCAAGGCCCGGGGTCGATGCAATATATCACGGCAGAGAGAAGTAGTACTAATTGAACTCAAGCAGTACGATAAGTATAGGGATCAGAAGAATGGGATCCACGACAAGAATCCAAGTAGCGCACTCAGGAACAACTCTGCCCTTCTTCACAATCCAACAAGGATCGGACTCAATTCTGGGTAACATATGGAATCGCCATCTGGGCTGGAGCAACGCTCGACAGGGAAAGAAACTCTACTATGAAAACTAAAAAACTCTCATTCATGGCCGACCCAATATAAGTGCGTGCAGACACATGTGACATGGTTGGACTCAACCACAACAATGAAACTGTAAAACCGACTAGCACAGATCCTCCTAAGACTCACGTATAGGCCAACAATGCATACTATACGCTAATACTCCTTTTATGACCAATCGACTTCAACATGCATGGAACCAATCTGAATGCATCGTTTCTTCTTCTGCAAATTAGTTCTCACAAAACTCGCATTGGATGAGATGGATGTTGTTTAAAGTATTTTGTCCTTGCTCTTCTTCCAACAATTTTTTCAGAAGAGAAACCACCAATCTGAACATCAGAATATCTTACAACATTACCAAGGAGTACCTCTTGAATCATTGCACTTCTTTTGAGATTCGATAGATGTAAGAATATTTGTAGCTTTGGTCTCATCATCCTCTCCCCCTTGAAACTACTGGAGTTTACGTGAATTGCCCACCTTTCCCATTAGCTTAGTTTTTTAGGTGCAACTGGTTGGTGCATGCAATTCAATCTGGTATCCGAGCCAGAGTTCTCGAGTTCGAATCTAGGCTGGCGCGATTTACTAAATAAATGGTAGCCCACTTCAATGTTCCATGTTTGCAGCCCAAGGGAGCCTGCACGTCAAGGGAGTGTTGGAGTATAAGTGAATCTCCCAACTTTCTCCATAAGCTTACGCTTTTGGGTGAGTTGGTTTGTGCATGCAACTCAACAAAAACAAAGTCGTCATCGGCTTTGATGAAGATTTAGCAGCTTCATTCTAGTGTGCCACAATTTTCTGATCGGCGTTTATCATTCAATAGAAACGGAACCAAACTGAATATCAAATTGTTTCTTATAACTGGGACTTTCAACTTCTAAATCCGTGGAAGAATTATAAGTAACAACAATGGTAGCAACGCCTTCTTTGGTAGGAGCTTCATCATTTGAGGCTTCCTCCGCCACGTGGGCTTGACCGGTGTACTTCTTCTTGTATGACTTCTTATCCTTTTGATAGCTCTTCTCTTGCTTCTCTTCTTTTTCTTTGATTGGACAATTAGCAATGAAGTGTCCGGGTTTCTTGCACCAATAGGAAATTTGCTTGGAGCTTAATCTCTTGCCTTTTGAGCCATGGTCCTTCTTCATGAACTTCTTGATAAAGAGAGCTAGCTCTTCATCATCGGAGCTCTCTTCTTCTTCATCTTCACTTGAGCTCTCTTGAATCGGTTCCTTGGTCTTCTTCTTGCTTGCCTTGAGTGCTACTTCATTATTCTTGGCGTTGGACATGGCTGTTGCTATTGACTTGACATACTTGGCTTGCTCCTCCATGATCTCATGATTTGTGACCTTCCAAGTACTTCATCCGGAGTTATCTTGTGGTAGTTTCTCATTTGCCAGATCATGGTAGCAAGCTTGATGTTCCTTGGTTAGATAGCTTTAGTCAACAATCTGACCTAAGCTTGTTGACCTTGACCTTGAGACGGTTGTACATTTGTTGAGGTGTCTCATCATCTTCCATCACAAATCTACCAAGCTCTCCTTCTAAGATTTCAATCTTTGCTAGACTCACAGAGTCAACTCCTTCATGAGCTATTTGGAGAGTGTCCCAAATTTCCTTTGCACTATCCAAACCATCAACTCTATCATACTCATCATCACACAAGGAGGTAAGGATCACGACGGCGGCTTGTGCATTTCGGTGCCAATCTTGTGCTTCTTCTTGCATGAGATCACTATAGTTCTTGTGCTTTCTCAAACCTACACACACAACTCTCCAAAGGCTCGTATAGCGAGATTAAATGCAACCTGATGTTGTGCCTTGTATAGTGTGTCCCATTGAAATGAGGCGCCCTTCTCAATTGCACGGGTGTGAAGTTTGTGTTAGGGTTTAAATTTTCATAACAAAAAGGCATGGCATGCAAATTGTCACTTCTCTTGGAGCGTTTGCTCTTCTTGCTCCTCTTGCTTCTACTTGAGGAAGCATGTGATCTTTCACCTTTGCAGGTTGAGCTTGTGTCTTCATTGTCGGAGTCACTTATGCTTGTGTCTTCGACAACAACATCTTCTAAGTCATAGTCGATTAGCTGCGGGATCTTCTTGGACTTGCTCTTCTTCTTCCTTAGACTCCTAGGATCACCAAGAGTCGCTTGCATCATTTCTCCAAGCAGTTAAGCTTCAAACGAAGTATTCAACTATGATACCAATTGAAAGTTGCCTAAAGAGGGGGGGGGGGGTTATACGAAGTTATACTATAGCAATGAAGTGTCCGGGTTTCTTGCACCAATAGGAAATTTGCTTGGAGCTTAATCTCTTGCCTTTTGAGCCATGGTCCTTCTTCATGAACTTCTTGATAAAGAGAGCTAGCTCTTCATCATCGGAGCTCTCTTCTTCTTCATCTTCACTTGAGCTCTCTTGAATCGGTTCCTTGGTCTTCTTCTTGCTTGCCTTGAGTGCTACTTCATTATTCTTGGCGTTGGACATGGCTGTTGCTATTGACTTGACATACTTGGCTTGCTCCTCCATGATCTCATGATTTGTGACCTTCCAAGTACTTCATCCGGAGTTATCTTGTGGTAGTTTCTCATTTGCCAGATCATGGTAGCAAGCTTGATGTTCCTTGGTTAGATAGCTTTAGTCAACAATCTGACCTAAGCTTGTTGACCTTGACCTTGAGACGGTTGTACATTTGTTGAGGTGTCTCATCATCTTCCATCACAAATCTACCAAGCTCTCCTTCTAAGATTTCAATCTTTGCTAGACTCACAGAGTCAACTCCTTCATGAGCTATTTGGAGAGTGTCCCAAATTTCCTTTGCACTATCCAAACCATCAACTCTATCATACTCATCATCACACAAGGAGGTAAGGATCACGACGGCGGCTTGTGCATTTCGGTGCCAATCTTGTGCTTCTTCTTGCATGAGATCACTATAGTTCTTGTGCTTTCTCAAACCTACACACACAACTCTCCAAAGGCTCGTATAGCGAGATTAAATGCAACCTGATGTTGTGCCTTGTATAGTGTGTCCCATTGAAATGAGGCGCCCTTCTCAATTGCACGGGTGTGAAGTTTGTGTTAGGGTTTAAATTTTCATAACAAAAAGGCATGGCATGCAAATTGTCACTTCTCTTGGAGCGTTTGCTCTTCTTGCTCCTCTTGCTTCTACTTGAGGAAGCATGTGATCTTTCACCTTTGCAGGTTGAGCTTGTGTCTTCATTGTCGGAGTCACTTATGCTTGTGTCTTCGACAACAACATCTTCTAAGTCATAGTCGATTAGCTGCGGGATCTTCTTGGACTTGCTCTTCTTCTTCCTTAGACTCCTAGGATCACCAAGAGTCGCTTGCATCATTTCTCCAAGCAGTTAAGCTTCAAACGAAGTATTCAACTATGATACCAATTGAAAGTTGCCTAAAGAGGGGGGGGGGTTGAATAGGCATGCTAAAAACTAATCATCAGCACAACCGGATAGTTTGGTTCTGTGTCGGATACTCTGGACCTAGGAGTACCGGAGTATCCGGTACAGAGTCGGACAGTTTAGACAGATGATAAATCTTGCAGATTTAAAATCTATGGAGTTTCGAGCAATTCTACTTGAATCAAAGGACTTGTATAGGTGCTAATAAGTGAATCTACACAACAATTGTGGAAGAAAACAAGTAGACAAGTAGATCGATGCAATATAGTGAAGTATGAGCAATATGGACTAGAACAAGATGACAACAAGAACAAATAAAGTAGAGACAATTGACACACGATTTGTTCTCGAAGTTTAGGCCCACAAAGTTCTCTATGTCTCCGGATTGAGGAGTCCACAAAGGACCGGGTTCTTATCAACTCTTTTCCTCACTCAAATGGTCACCAAGACCCGTTTGAGATGCTCACTAGCAAATCCCTTGCGGGAATGGGTAATACAAACTTCTCGGAGATTCACCACACAAATTCGGAGCTCCCGGGTAACCTCCAGCTATTTAGGAGCACAAAGCTCCAAGAGTAAAAATTGAACCAATTGAAAATCGATGCCACAAGAAGCTGAAGAGTGGAATGCTTGCTCTCAACACAAATCTCTTGGTCTCTCACACTCCCTTGAGTGATTCACACAAATCTTTGACTTTGGGATGAGTAGAGAGTGAGGGGAAAGCTTTTGGTCGTGTTCTTGTGGGTGGATACGAGAGAGTGAGCCGTTGGTGGTGAAGGGGTATTTATAGGCCCACTCAAAATCGAACCGTTGTGCTGTTGGTTAGAGTCTACCGGACACTTGGGCGCAAACTGGATTTTGGCTTCCACCGGACACTCCGGCATAGAGCCGGATAGTCCGGTCGGGGTGCCAGCCAAGAGCTCTTGTGACACCTACAAACACATGGTTAACATCCCTCTTGATTGTACATCATTCGTATACTATTTTCTTTCATTGAGTACTTCATGTCATTTCTTTTCAACATATGGAGGGCTTGCATACATCTCAATCTCTTTGATCTCTATTGTAGGACCTAGCTCATGATATTCTCAATGCAAACATTAGTCCTTTTGATCGTTTTGACCTCAATCAACCAAAACAATTTAATTAGAGGTCTAGATGCACTTTCAGTCATCACAAAAAGAAAAAAAAAAATTGAGTGACGAGTGAAGACTGCTTGAGCCTTGGAGCACGAGTAGCGACTATTTATTAGGTGGAGCAATTCATTTCTTAATCCGTGTGTATTTTTTCTTATATGCATAAGATATTTTGCATATACAAATTTTCTTTTAAAATAAAGGGTATTCAATTGAATACCTTTGCTTCAATTAATGCAGGCCCCGATCCATTTCCTTTTTCATCGTCCTGTGCTTCCGTTCCCACCACACCGCTGCCGGTCTTCCGCCCCCGCTACACGTCGGTCTCTGGTGCTTGCCTCCTCCCCCGTCGTTGGCTTTCCTCCTCGACCGCGCCCTTCGGCCGGCATCCCGCGCCGCCCGCTCGTCTCCACCACCGCTCTGTGGCATCGTGCGCGGCCGCGTTGGGTGCTTTGTCGGCGCCCAAGTGCTGGAGGAGTAGCCTTGAAGCCTCCGGCAGCTGGAGCACACGGGGAAGGTGCCCAATCCCTAGCGATTCAGTTGAAATTTTTCGATTACGAGTTGAAATCTTTTGAATGTGAGTTGAAACTTTTTTTTATTCGAGTTGAAACTTTTGAATCCGCAGTAAAATTTGTTGAAACTGAGTCTAAACTTTCTAAAACTCAGGTGAAATTCCTTCAAATGGACTTGGACGTTTTCAATCTGAGTTGATTTTTTAAAAAATTGAGTTGAAATATTTTAAAATTGCTTTGAAACTTTTGTAAGGAAGATTTTGAATCATTTGTTTCATGTTGATTCAGTTTGGAGTTTGGTTTCTTTCCTTCATTGTCATCTAAGTGAGGAGAGCAAGGGTCGCAACATATTTTGCTTGCACTCGGCCGCAGGGTTTAGGCCGTGACCATGTCTCCACCGTCGGGCGCCGAAAGCGAGCTCCACGCCGCCAGGCGTTGTCGTAGGCCAAGCATGCGTGGCGCCGTAAGCGCGCCCACTGCTGCCGCGGCTGCAGGGAGAAATGGGATACATATGGGCAGCCTGCTCGACAAGCTCGGCGGCGGCGCGTTCGGCGTCGTGCGCAGGGCGCAGCACCGCCGCAGCGGCGAGGTAGTCGCCATCAAGTCCCCGCGCCACGGCGGCGACGAGCTCCTGCGCGAGGCCTCCCTTCTCGCCGCGTGCCGCGGCGACCCGGCCGTGGTGGCGCTCCGCAAGGTCGTGGCGCGCGGCCCCAACGCCGGCGGCGACGTAGGCCCCAACAACAACGCCGGCGACGGCGACGTCCACCTCGTCATGGAGTTCGTCGGGCCCAAGGACCTGCACGACGTCCTGCTCGACCACCGGTGCCGCCGCCAGCCGTTCACGG